>CAUYQV010084190.1:0-29795 GCA_963574575.1 Galagoides demidoff
TCCCTCTATGATAAGACTATTTTAAAGTCCTCAGAAACTTTCCAGATGTACCTTTGATGGAACCCCCCACCCCCCCCCGCCCCAAAGGAACCCAAACAGGGACATCCTTTGCTTCTGTCAAGTCCTGCCAGGACTTGTTTAATGGGTGCTCAGGATTTTGATTTTCCTCTTTACTCTTCCTCTTCTTCATCGTCATCTTCATCATGGCAGTGTGTAATCTCCTGGGGGACCAGTGGGAAGAGATTGGGGGGTTTAATCTCACTAATCGACCGTGTCAGCTGGTGCCGCTTATAGTCGGTATCTTTGAAATCCACTGATGTGCGGTTTCGGGTGGCAAGGGGAGACTCCATCTCATTGATATCCACATGGGTATGTTCCACCGTTGATTCATGAGGCATCTAGATAGGACAAGGCTAGAGGCTCAGAAAGCAGGCAGAGTGAAATAGCTGCCTCCCAAATCCTAACCCCTCTCCTCTCAGATGGCCATGCAGTTATGTCTATAATGGACCAGAAGCCAGGTCAATATAGATATATCTTCCTAGAACTACCTACAGCTGCCTGTCCGCCTCATTCCCTCTTCAATAGTTTATATATTGTTTACTACAGCCTGAAATGGGATAAGATGGAGAGGAGAGATTCTTATTTTCTATTTCACAGCAAGAAGTCCTAAAATAAAGTATCAGAACATAGGAATATAAAACTCATTTCTTTCAATTGTGCTAACAAAAGAGTCTTCTATCATTCAAATAACTTTAATAGAGTAGATTTCAGAAGGTAAAATTATATTCTATAACCTCCTATTTTGGTCATACTTTCGCTTACCAGGGTTCTGTATTTCATAAAGAAATGTTCAAACCATCTCTTGTGCCATCCCATAAAGCTGGTTGCTGATCCTAGCCTTATAGTACATCTTAGCAATCAACAGTAGCTTAAGGCTGTAGCCTTAACTCACCAACACATGAGCAGCTCTGAAGAGGTAGCTGAAGGGGTAATACAGCAGGTTGATGAAAGATGCTGCATATAGGTCAGCATAACGCATTACTTGACTGGCAAAGAGGGTCTGCCGGGAGCCACTGCGAAATAGGCTTCCCATCATCCCATAGCACATATCCATGTCATGAGTTACTTTCTAAAACAAAGAAAGATTCTCAGCTCATTCAACAAATACTTACTGAGCAGCAGCTACATGCCAGTCTATATATAAAATCAGAAACGTGAAAATCACTTAAACTTGGCTAGGCTTGTTGGCTCACCCCTATAATCCTAGCACTCTGGGAAGCCAAGATGGGTGGTTTGCCTGAGCTCAGGAGTTCATTCAGACCACCCCGAGCAAGAACAAGACCCCATCACTTAAAAAAAAAAAAAAAAAAAAGTCAGCCCTTGGAGTGGGCAGGCGCCTGTAGTCCCAGCTACTCCAGAGGCTGAGGTAAGAGAATCACTTAAGCCCAAGAGTTTGAGGTGGTTGTGAGCTATGATGCCACTCAACCCCTAGAGTGACTGAGTGAGACTGTGCCTCAGAAAAAAAAAAGAAAATCACCTAAACTCAATTTACTTCCCAAGTTTTATTTGGATACCTTAATACGCTTCTGGATGGAACTAATGTCTGGGCGCTCATTGCTACTGCTGTCAAGGTGCCTGAAGACAAAAGAAAAACTCAGTGAAAATCTCTACAAAGAACATTTCAAATACCTAAGTTACTCCCAAAGAGGTAGACGATTTTAAGGAAAGGAATTTTTAGAATTAGTAAACTTACTTGTAGAGTTCAGCCAAGAAAATATCCAAGCTCTGAAGCTCTTCAAAAAGTGCTAGTTAAAGGTTTGGAAGGAAAAGGAAAATGTTTTAAATAAATGAAATAAAAAGTACCCACTTCCTAACTGTTGCTAAAATAAAATTAAAAGGTTGCAAATATGACTAACATGATAGGATGTTATAGGTGAGCGTATAAAGTGACCTCCTCCTTTCCCTTTAGGAAAACCCACTGATACCCTACCTGGAGTCTGGCAGCAGCATCCTCTTTAACTGCATTTCTTCCAACTAAATCCCACTGACTGCAATTTTCCTAGCTTTATGCTCAGTCTGAGCTTATGAAGTACCAATTCATACCCTACCAATTCATACCCTATCTCAGATGTAGTCAGAAAAGCGTGTTAATAGTCTTATTTTCAGATGAAGGATTAAGAATTAGGCGCCTGTGGCTCAATCGGCTAAGGCGCCAGCCACGTACACCTAGGGTGGCGGGTTCGAATCCCCAGCCTGGGTCCGCCAAACAACAATGATGGCTGCAACCAAAAAATGGCCGGGCGCCTGTGGTCCCAGCTACTTGAGAGGCTGAGGCAGGAGACTCGCTTGAGCCCAGGAGTTGGAGGTTGCTATGAGCTGTGATGCCATGGCACTCTACCCAGGGGGATAGCTTGAGGCTCTGTCTCAAAAAAAAAAAAAAGAATTAGGTGACTTGTCTAGAATCACAGACAAGATTGGACAAGGTCCAGAAAACAGTAGAGCCAAATCAACTAGATTTCTAAAACTTCATAGGTGGCAAGTTAAAAATGTGGATGAAAGGTAAGCCAGAAAATCCCAAATAACATTCCTGCATGCTTCTTATGTGTTAAAGCCTTTCTCAAACAGGGTTCCCCAAGATAATTAAGCCTTTCACCCACTGGATACAGCAAATTTTCTTTTTTAAAAATAAGTTATAGACATTCTTGTAGAAAATTTGGAAAATACCTAAAAGCAATTTTCAAAAGAAACTTTAAATCACCCATTATACCAGTTCCCACTTTGTTTTAAAGACCTTTAGCTCCGGCTTGGCACCCGTACCTACTGGTTAGGGTGCCAGCCACATATACCAGGGCTGGAGGGTTTGAACGCAGCCCAGGTCTGCTAAATAACAACAAAAAATAGCCACATGTTGTGGTGGGTGCCTATAGTCTCAGCTACTCAGGAGGCTGAGGCAAGAGAATCATTTAAGCCCAAGAGTTTAAGGTTGCTGTGAGCTATAACACCACGGCACTCTACTAAGGGCAACATAATGTCCTCAAAAAAAAAAAAAAAAAGACTTTTAGCTCAGACAATAATGGAATACACACATACATGGGCCCTGAAGGGAGCCCTAGCCTACAAATTTTCTTTTATTTACCATCTTTAGGGGAATTAGTTGAGAAAAGAGTCACTCAAATCATTTTGTGTTCTGTGGTTCAAATGAGGAACTTTAGCTGAAGAAGGACTGTCACTTCTATCTTCTTTATATACATATTACCTCAGTTAAGTCTCATCAGCTTTAGGAGGTAAGTACTATTATCATTATCCCCATTTTTACATTTAAGGAAACTAAGGGAGAGTACACCTCAGTAACATGTCTAAGAGCATCCTGATTTTAAACGGTAAAGCCAGGGTTCCTACTCCACGTAGGCTGAGTTTCCAGAGCAACTTTTACCACGCTTCAGGTGCAGGTAGTAAGTGCTAGGGCTGGCTAGGGAACCGTGTCAAACACCTTTGTATAACTACAGTAGAACTTCCATAGCTGACCACATCCCTACATTGACCAACTCCTTAAGGTGACATAATTTCCATAGACTGAACATGTACATACCAGTACAGGAGAAATAGTTTCTTATGTTGACCACCTCTGAATGTTGACCAGTTTATTATAGTCCCTTGGGTGGTCAACTTACAGAGGTTCTACTGTATATCCATAGCTCAATTCAGTATAGTGTATATATTACATATGTACAGTGTAACTTAGTTCAAGAATACCCTTGAAGAGAAAATAAAAAATACCAAGAGGTAATTAACATTCAAAGCTATCAGTGCCCCAAAATCACAGACATGGGCTGAGAGACTGGGACTACTAAGCATGGTTGGAGAAATATGGGGTTATTGAGGAAAACAGTGGTCTAGTTCACAATTTAGTTGTTACTGTAACACAGCTCAGGATACCAGCTGTGCACTTAATCTTGAAGAGATTCAAGAAGGCTCAAGATAACCTCTCATAGTTATCCAAATTCCGGCAGGAGGTCAGGACCCACCTTTTCACTATCTCTGACTCCCTGCATACAATGTAATGGTTTATAAAAGAGGATTGCTTCAAAGCTGGTCATTTAGATATAAACTAGCTCTGTCAAAGAGTTATAAATAAGAATAATGGCTCCTTACAACTCTTGTCAGTCCAGACATGCAGCTCCTGTGCAAGTTCAGGAATCACCAAGAAAGTTCGCCACCCTTGCCGTTTCTTTGATTTTAAAATGTCCCCAAAAATGTGATCTCCAATATATAAAATGTCTTTTCCCTTGGCTCCCAACAGATCACAGATCGTATCAGAAGAACCTGAAACAATGGCATGAACAATGAGAAAATAAAAATGTCTCTATATTAAAACCAGTGTTCCAAGTACTATAACCATTAAATACTATGATTAATTTTATTCTTAAAATTATGTGAGGTGACAGACTGGAAAAAGAGCTCACCTTTCTTAAAAGCAAGGACTCACCATTCTCTTTTTTATTGCCTCTCAGACAAAGCTTTCAGCTCCACTATCACCAAATCCAGAGCTCTTTATCACCAAATCCAAGAGCAACAAAACTACATGTCTCAGCTTTAGTGAATATAATCTTCAAAAGTACGACCACCATTTTTCATCACAGGTCTGCCATTAGTTGGCTTTATTCAGGTGGCGCCTGTGGCTCAGTGGGTAGGGCGCCAGCCCTAGATACTGAGGGTGGAGAGTTCAAACCTGGCCCCAGCCAAACTGCAACAACAACAAAAATAGCTGGGCATTGTGGCGGGCACCTGTAGTCTCAGCTGCTCAGGAGGCTGAAGCAAGAGAATTGCCTAAGCCCAGGAGTTGGAGGTTGCTGTGAGCTGTGACACTACAGCACTCTACCAACGGCGATAAAGTGAGACTGTCTCTTCAAAAAAAAATTGGCTTTATTCAATTGTTGTTGTGTTTTGTTTTTTTTCTGAGACAGACTTTCACTATGTTGCCCCTCGAATGCCATGGTGTCAGAGCTCACAGCAACCTCAGCAACCTCAAACTCTTGGGCTTAAGCGATTCTCTTGCCTCAGCCTCCCAAGTAGCTCGGACTACACACGCCCGCCACAATGCCCAACTTTGTTGTTGTTGCTGTTGTCATTGTTTAGCAGGCCTGGGCTGGGTTTGAACCTACCAACCTCGGTGTATGTGGCTGGTGCCCTAACCCCTGAGCTATGGGTGCCAAGCCTGTTCAATTGTTTTTAATTGCAAAATAATATATACCTATGTCCACAATGGCCCTTGAGAACATCTTGAGAACCCCCCCAAATGATTATAGGACATTGAGAAAAAGTCTCAGATAGGTTTAAAAGGGAGGGGAGGAGAGGGGTAGCCGGGCGTTGTGGCGTGCGCCTGTAGTCCCAGCTACTGGGAGGCTGAGGCAAGAGAATCGCTTAAGCCCAGGAGTTGGAGGTTGCTGTGAGCTGCTCTACCGAGGGCGATAAAATGAGACTGTCTCTACAAAAAAAAAGGGGGGGGGATTGATTCTTTTAGTGAAAATCAAATTCATTAGGATATACTAACAACTTCTCAAACTCAGATTCCTATTACATCAGTGTGTAACTAGTCACTTTCAGTAAATGACACCTTTAGAATACTAAAGAGTATGTGTATCACCATGCTAGAAGAACACCAACGCTTTCACCATGAGGCCTGAGCAAAGACTTACACTAAATAAAGGGAAGTCTGTGCCTTACCTCCTGAGTAGACGATGCCATACTGTAGGGGTCCTGTATAGGTGCCAATTTTTAGCTTGCCAGTTTTCTGTGTGAAAAGAATATGGACTTTGTAATACTTCACTATCCTACCCCTATCTCCCCCAATAATATTACTTGGTCAAACAGCCAAATAAATGACACTTACTTAGACTTTTGAATTAGTGAGTTTGTCTGGCTACCTTAGTCGAGACCAAAACTCTTAATTTCAAAAGAGAAGTATGGCGAATAAATTAAAAATACCTGTTTCCTTTGGGAGAGTAGGAATGGGAAAGGAGAAACTTGGACAGTGTGCTAGCAAGCAGATCATCCTCCTGACTTACAGTATCCACCTGACGCAGTACTGTGCCTTCTCCAAAAAAGAGCGGTTTCCGTGCATCCACCAAGATCAGGTCAAAGTAGGACTGCCATGGTCGATGGGAGCTACCAGGCTGGTATAGGAACAGCAAAAGCCAAAACATCACTCTTTACCTTAGACACTGATGTTTGATCTCACTTGGATACAAGAATCTAGAAATACTAAGTATAGCCAGAAGATCCCACTATTTTATAAAAAAAAAAAAAGTATCCTATCTAAGTATAAGCCACATCCTTTTAGAAGCAGGCAATGTTTGACTCTAGTAAATTATTCTTTATTTAGGCAATAAATGACTAGTAATTTATTCTTTATATTTTAAATCATACACAGTAACTTATTTCACAAGACTTTAATATATGAAAGTGTGTGCTCACTCACACTCTGAAATGTGCTAAAAGGGAGCTCAAAAGGGCTTGAGAGAGGGGCAAATCAATACTCAAGGGACAGATAAAGAAAGAGGTAGATCAGCATCAGAACTAAAGTTAGTAAACTAATATGGGACTATATTATTAGGAAATTTTACTAGTTATGTTTTCAGAATGATGGCTCTAGAAACATGTGGGCCTTTGGCTTATCTTGCAAGCAAATCACAATGCTAATGTGGAAGTTACATACCCATTAAAATTATTTCTATCTTGTAATGAAACCACGGCATTAACTTTTTTTTCTTTTTTCTTTTGAGACATAGTCTCACTCTGTTGCCCTGGGTACAGTGCTGTAGCATTATCATAGCTCACAGCAACCTCAAACTCTTGGGCTCAAGCAATCCTCACACCTCAGCTTCTTAGTAGATGGGACTGGCACAATGCTCAGCTCATTTTTTTTATTTTTAGTAGAGACAGGATCTCGCTCTTGCCCAGGCTGGTCTCAGACTCCTGATCTCTAGCAATCTGCCCATCTTGGCCTCCCAGAGTGCTAGAATTACAGGTGTGAACCACCATGACTAGTTGGCATTAACTTTTAAAACCAAGCTAAAGAGCACTGCACACTGATTTGGGGTGATCTCAAAACAAGGATTTGCTATTGTTTATTCAACAATAAACAATCTAGGACTAAAATTCTCTAAGTATGTGCAATGGGTACCTTACATCTATGTGCAGCCATAATACAGAAATGAAGACTTCTCTGCTAAATATCAAAGTTAACTATCCTGGCACAAAACTCAGCAATATCTAATAGCAGAATCTAGACGTTATCAAGAATATATACATTCAAATTTTCTGTTTCTGTTTATCAAGTATCTCCCTCAACCACAAAATTCCTTTCAAGGCCAGATTTAACAATTCTGCATAGAACTTCTTGGGGCTAAAATTATGCTGATCCCATCCTACTAAATACCATATGAATTTCCCTTTTATTTCTGTTCTACCAAGTATTCAACTTGCTAATGATTTTAAATTCTACAAGTTCATGAGTTACTTCTAAATGTTAAATTCGACAATAGGCTTTAAAAGTAGGACTTTTACAAGTGGTTTATACCCAGTTCTTTCCCCCTCAATATTCTAGAATGGTTAAATACATCATTATCACTAAAGTTATGGTCTATTAAGCTACATATAGTACCTTGGGGCCATGTGGGAAATCAAACAGGTAGGTCATGATTTTCTGGAAAAAAAAAAATCTAACATAAGGTCCACATACTATTTTTGCAAAAGATATATAACACCTACAAAAAATTACATATAAGCTAAGAATTCACCACATTCTTGCTTTCTCTAAAGTTTATGAAATGGCAGAAGAAGCCAAAAATTCATACTTAGTAATACCAACAACAATAAAAAGCTTCTAACATTCTCAAGGAGGATACATGCTTCTTCTAGATGTTTTTGAATATACACTTGGAGGTAAAGGGTATATAAGGTAAGGGTATAGCGAAAACTAATGACTCACATGTATATAACATATTACCTTGGCCTTGCCACTACTGCCACAGACTAACTAACCATTGGTTTTGTAAGACTGTTTACTACAAACCACCAGATATTTACATCAAGTTTTTTACACACAGAAAACTGCGAGAAAAGAACTTCTTGCTATAAACTTGTGTCTCAGTGTAAGTAAAATGAAGTCAAGATGTTAAATAAGTATTTATGCATACTTTAATCATGGGGGAAAAAGTTTAAGTTTTGATGGCTAGGATTCAAACCATTTTTGTACCACTTATTGCTACAGTACTTCCGAGAGTAGTAAAGTCATATGTACAGATCGATAAAGGGTTATCACTGCTCCAGTTTATGTAAATGTGCTTCAAAAGGGCATAGAAGCCATGTGATCAGCACAAATGTTTCAAAAAAAACCCAAATTAAAACCACCAAGCAGCCAATTATAATAAAAGAAAATAGTTAAAATGAATATTTAACTCATTTCTGAGTTAAATGAGTATTTAGAGAACTACTCTGGCAGAGCTTTTATCCTACATATTTTTGCTTTTTCTACTCTGCTTTCAAAATGAGATAAGAAACCATCTTCACCTAATAAACTTCCATCCTTTTCATTATCTTCACAGTTCTTTAGGCCAAAGTAATCCCTATGAAACAAATACGAATACTAAGCACTTACATCTGTATACTTATAGTCACTGTTGGTGGCGAGAAATACTTTCCCTACTTCCTTCATCCGGCTCAGAAGCAAAGGCAGTTTTCCCTGAAATGTAATATGATAATAAATGAAACACTAAAATATATTTATATTTTGGGCTAATTATATACTAGATAATATAGTATACTCCCTATACTGAAATAGGAATAGGGGAGACCTCTTAAGGCTTGTTGTTTGGTTTCAGAATTTTGCATTTAAAAGCTTACATTACCACTGTGCATGAATAAAGTATTAACATATATAGCATAGTGTATATATTAATAACAAAGATTTATATGTGAAATGATACATGTATTACATGGTTTAATGGTCATTTATAACATAACTCTACCTTTAAGATATCTGCCTTAGGAAAGAGTTTAAATTACTTTGAGATTTCTTGAAGTATGTGAGGTATGTTAGAAGTTAATTTTAAACATTACCTACAAATACTCTATACAATAGAGATTATTAGATATAGCTTCCCTGTGTATCCAATGGTTTATAAAACCCCTTGTAGAATAAAATAACATGTGCAAATGTAACCTATAAATCACTCACGTACACACAAATAACAAAATTTTAATTCCTGATGTGCTTGGAAAAAAGAACATCTTTCCCTTCTCTCATAGTAACTACTGTGTTTCCCCAAAAATAAGACACTGTCTTCTATTTATTTTTTCTCAAGAAGACACACTAGGGCTTATTTTCAGGGGATATCTTCCTCTCCGTGCCAAAATGCATATGCAGATATGCTGCATAGCCATGCCCATTACTAGGTCTTATATCGGGGTAGGGCTTATATTTAACAAATGCATAGAAATCCTGCTAGGGCTTATTTTTTGGGTGGGTCTTGTTTTCAGGAAAACACGGTACCTATAGGTTTTTTTCATTCAAATTCTCCTGGACGCTACCCATTCAATGTTCTTTCTTGAAATCATAAAGGAGGTAGATGGAAACAAGATACACAAAGACTGAAAACAAGAAATCTTTAAGATAAAAATTAGAGAAAATACTGTATTTTACTTTTATTCTGTTAGAAAAAAAAGCAGTATCTCATCATGGGGCTCTCTGTGTGTATTTATTTTTTATTATGAAATAATTTTAGATTTAGGGCAGTGCCTGTGGCTCAGTGAGTAGGGCACCAGACCCATATACTGAGGGTGGCAGGTATGAACCTGGCCCTGGCCAAACTGCAATTAAAAAAAAAAATAGCCAGGTGTTGTGGCAGGCACCTATAGTCCCAGCTACTTGGGAGGCTGAGGCAAGAAAATTGCCTAAGCCCAAGAGCTGGAGGTTGCTGTGAGCTGGGATGCTACAGCACTCTACCTAGATGACAAAATGAGACTCTGTTTCGAAGACTCTGTCTCCAAAAAAAAAATTTAGATTTATAGAAAAATTGTGAAAATAGTATTGAAAGTTCCCATATATTCTTTATCCAGCTTCCTTTAATATTAACATATAACTACAGTACAATGATCAAACTAAGACATTTACATTAGTACAATACTATTAACTACAGATTTTTTGAATTTTATCAAATTTTCTTTTAATGCCTTGTAAGTTGTTTTAAAGCTTTCCACATTATTCCCTGTAGATATGTTAAAGAAAGTTTAAATAACAGTCATATATATGTACATTTTTGAGATGACCTAGTGCAGTGATTATGATTTGGGTATGAATCCTGGCTTCATTACTAAGTGTGTGACCTTGGGCAAATTATTTAATCTCTCTATTCCTCAATTTCTTCATCCATAAAACAGAGGTAACAACAATTTCTAACTCAGGGTTAAAAGGAAGATTAAATGGCATAATGCACGTAAACACTTAGCACAGTGATGTGCATACAGTGAACCTCTAGCTGCTGTTATAAGGCTAAAAGAACAAATGAAATACTGGGTTTTCTTGCCTATCAACAAATAAGAGAAACTGTGCTCTGGCTGATAATTCTTGGTGATTATACCTGGCATGTATTATACCAAGACAAATAAATATCTTCCCTTGTCCATTTCATTATAAATAGGCTTATTATTCATTTTCCATCATAAGTAAAATAAATTATCATGTGAGCTAATTTA
The DNA here is from genome assembly GCA_963574575.1 of Galagoides demidoff. Classification (NCBI taxonomy): domain Eukaryota; kingdom Metazoa; phylum Chordata; class Mammalia; order Primates; family Galagidae; genus Galagoides; species Galagoides demidoff. Next base: position 10,756 of record CAUYQV010084190.1, read on the forward strand.
TCCTGTATTACTTACATCTTTGACTACATACTTCTCAAGATTTTCAACTGTCTTTTCCTTAAGGGAGCCCTGGGGGAAGAAAAAAGGAACTAAGAAAAGAACAAAATCAGTTTTTAACATTTAGTTAATAAGAAAAAGTGTGTTTACTATCAATCCACATGCACTTCTTCAGTATTTGCCAACACCAAAACAGAAAAGAAGATTGAGAAGGCTAGCAAAGAAGCAGCAGGTATGATTTGCTGCAACTCTGCCTTTAAAATCTGCTCTTGATATAAAATAGTTTCTATTTTAAAATAGAAATTAAATGGCATTTCATATTTTGTTCAATACAGTTTATAATAAATATAAACTTATTATTAACTAATTAATGTTAGTAGTCAAGTGGGAGACACTTGAACCAAAAAAAAAAAAAAAAAAAGGATCATTATCATCTACAAAGGATATGTTAAGTATAACCTAATATACTAAAATCTCTTTTAAATAAGTTGAGAAATACAAACTAAAATAGAAATCTAGACACCAAGTACCACAACTGAGAAAAGATCACTATTACCTTTGAGAGCAGCACAGCCAAAAACAAAAACAATTATCTTCTAGAAAACTATCACTAGAGGACAAATTCATTTTTTAACAGAGGAAAAATTCTGTCGCATTTGCATGTGAAAAGTTTTTTAATGTCAGGTCATAAAACACAGGCTGGAAAAGTGAGCAGGTGAAGAACCACTTTCTAGTACCTTATAATGAACCCAATCAACAGCATCTCTTACATCCTGGAACATACTCCGGTAGGACATGAAGAGATCTCCATCTTTAAATCCTGTTTCACAGCTACAGAAAGATAAAAAGAACATGACAGGGAATCCAAAAAAGGGTAAATAAAATGAATATCAAAAATTGCCCAGGGGACCCAAAGGTTCCATATCACATGGGTAAAGGCTGTAGCTAATTAGGAAAATAATTACTCCCTAATTAAAACCCACTTTTGGCCACCACAAACAGCTATAGTATTTAATGGATTACAATATTGTGAACAAATACAAAGTGATAGAATATATTCAATGGAAACTAAAAGGCCAAAGATCCAAAAATATCAGGTTCTATTATTTATTACTTTTTAGAAACAGGTTCTCATTGAAGAAACATTTAAAACTCAAAATTATGGGGTGGCTCCATATGCCGGAGGTGGCAAGTTCAAACCTGGCCCCGGCCAAAAACTGCAACAACAATAACAACAACAAAAAAAACCTTGAAATTGGTCATTTAGGCTCTTCCCACTCTGACTTTTTCTGACATATCCCCAAGTACAAAAGTATTGTCCATTTTCTATTTAGCTAACTGACTCAGCTTCCCACCAAATTTAGTGTGTTAAAGTGGATTAGGCATAAAGAAGCTAAGATGTTAGCAAACTTTCAGCAATGGCTATATAATTCTCCCTTAAAAGGAGAGGATAACTTGTTTAAGACTTAAGGAAAATTTTACTCCAGGAAAATAAACCATATTTACTCTTCAATCAAATCTTGCTGGGTCTGGGAATGAAACTAAATTAGCATCCCTGAATGGCTCCTGGGTAGCTGCTGTGAAATGAGTAGGGGGGTTTTAGTGCAATTCTGCTTGGACAGATAATCATCACACAAACCTCCCACTCAGTTGTCACAATTAGCACCTCTGCTGGCCGTCTTCATTCCCAGGAGAAGCCAATCAGAAGTGGTCCCTTCCAAACATGGCTGCAGCACACTGGCAAGGAGAGGGGCCGTGTGGGAGGTGAGGGCCTGCATGGAGCTGCTGGTGCTGTCCCATCTCTCAGGCTGGCAATGTGGCATCTCTCACTAGCACTAAATTCACTTTAGAAAAGCAGAAAAGACCTACAATGGCCAGTTCTCTAAAACCCTGTATATTAATTTAAAAAATCGATTGAAAAAAATTATAGTATACACATACCTGGTATATCTGGGACAATTAGTAAAAAAATCTACTAGGCAGGCCAACAGGTAGGTCTCTGAAAAATGAAGAATAGATATTCATAAGCTATAAGTGAAATCATTCAAACTTGCTTCATTATCTTCCTTAAGCAAAGATTATTGGCCAGAGAAAGAAGAGAAAGCATCAGTACCAATAAGCATAGAATGAATCTACCTGGTAGGTTGAATAATGTGTTCAGAATGTAAAATCTTTCAGTGTCATCTCGTTGGATAAATTTATTTGGATACTGCTCTCTAGTTTCTGGTCTGAAAGAAAATTTAAACAATCAACTGACATTTAAAAATTAACACTATAATAACTCTGGGAAATATTCATTATTCAAAACTTCATTCAAATATTTGATAGCTATGTGCAAGACAGGGTCCTAAATATTAAGCCTAAGTGGCTATGAAGATGAACAAGCTCAAGCTACAGCTCTTACAGAGTTCTCATTCTGGTAGGGTAGGTGAGTCACATACACGTACAATTGTAACAAAGTAAAAAATTGTAACTACTTCAAGAAAGGTGCAAAGAAGTACTAGAAAACCAAAGAAGGGGAAACCATTTCAACGTAAGGAGCAGAAAGAAGTGAACATGAAGGGTGGGGAGAGGAAAATCTATGAAAGATTCATGGAAGTGGTGGCCTATGAGCTGGGTCTTAAGGCTGAGTGCACCAGTTCAGAAACTAGTCCAATTTGGGTAGAGAAAGGGGAACAGAGAAAAATAAAGCTAGGAGGGTGGCACCGTGGCTCAAGGAGTATGGTGCCACCCCATATGCCAGAGGTGGCAGGTTCGAACCCAGCCCTGGCCAAAAACTGCAAAAAAATAATAATAATAAAGCTAGGAAAATGGGTTGAGGTATATCATGCTATTATTTCCATACTTCATTCAGAAGCAAGAAAGAGGGTGACTGTCAGTTTTTAAGCCAAGGTATAAACCCATCAGAGCTGAGTTGTAAAAAAATTAAATTAGTAACTGTTTTATAGGATAAACTGGAAAAAGAAAATAAGACACATTTCAACAATTGCCACAAATTCTTGCCAGCACTCTGTGATGCAACTTGGTGGCTCCTCCCATTAGAGGAGTTTATTTCTCCCTCCTTAAATATAGGCTTGAACAGCAACAAGTGGGATCCAAGCGGAGACTTGGAAAACACTTGGGTATTGGGACTTGCCCTCTCTTGCTACACTTGGAACCCTGAGACTACTATGTGAATGACAGTGAGATAGGCTGCTGGAGGATAAAAGACTACATGTAGCAATGAGGTACCCAGGCAACAGCCTACAAACAGCTAGACATGTGAGTGAGGCCATTCTAGATCAGCTGCCAGCTGACTCGCCAGCTGACCACAGATACATAGAAGAGCCCAGAGAGATCAGCCAAGCAACCCCAGAACTACCTGGCTGACTTGAATTTTAAGCTAAATAAAATTGTCACTGTTTTAAGCTACTAAATTTTGAAGTAATTTATTTTCAAGCAAAAGTCAACAAGGTACTGGGAAATTGGCTCAGCGCCTGTGGCTCCAGTGGCTAAGGCACCAGCCATATACACCTAAGGTGGCAGGTTCAAATCCAGCACGGGCCCGCCAAACCAACAATGACAGTTGCAATCAAAAAATAGCCGGGCATTGTGGTGGGCGCCTGTGGTCCCAGCTACTTGGGAGGTGGAGGCAGGAGACTCACTTGAGCCCAGGAATTGGAGGTTGCTGTGAGCTGTGATGCAACGGCACTCTACCCAGGGGGAAAGCTTGAGGCTCTGTCTCAAAAAAAAAAAAAAGGTACTGGGAGGGAAATCAGGTTGTTATTCCAGCGGTCCTAATGGTCCTAATAAGAACAGTAGGACCTATCCTAAAATGGTGGCAAAAGAAATTAAAGAATATCATATTGGCCAGGTGCAGTGCCTCACACCTATAATCCTAGCACTCTGGGAGCCGGAGCAGTTGGAACGACTGAGCTTAGGAGTTTGAGATGAGCCTGAGTAATAACCAGGCGCTGTGGTAGGCACTTGTAATCCTACCTATTTGGGAGGCTGAAGCAAGAGAATCACTTGAGCCCAAAAGTTTGAAGTTGCTGTGAGCTATGATGCTGTGGCACTCAACCAAGGGTGAGGAAGTGAGACTCAGTCTCAAAACAAACAACAACAACAAAAAAAAAACCCACCAAAAAAAGAATATCATACTGATCACAAGCAGTGAAAGAAGAAAATATAAGAAATTAAAAGATATATTGCCAAGGTAAAATAAACAAGATCAGACAACTAATCAGATTAGGCAGAAGAGGGACATAAGAGTCAAACAATGACAACCCTCACATTAAGGTCGCTGAGAAGTGGCTGGATAAGAATGGGTATAAAAAGAGTTCTATGCTATGCTAAGCTTGAAGTAAAAAGATTTTTAGCAGGCAATTAGAAACAAAGGTCAAGAACTTAAAATATGGCTCAGTGCTTGTAGCTCAGGGGTTAAGGTGCCAGCCACATACACTGAGGCTGACTGTTCAAACCTGGCCTGGGCCTGCTGTAAACAATGATAACTACAACAGAAAAATAGCTGGGCATTGTGGCAGGCACCTGAAGTCCCAGCCATTCAAGAGGCTCAGGCAAGAGAATCACTTAAGCCCAAGAGTTTGAGGTTGCTATGACGCCACAGCACTCTACTGAGGGTGACACAGTGTCTCAAAAAAAAGAACTTAAAATAGAGATTCAGATTTGAGAGATAACTGGAATTTACACACAGGTAATAGACAAAATCATGAAAAGTACTAGAAGAGATGAGGTCACATAAAAGCACAGAGAAGGCCGGGTGTGGCGGCCCACACCTATAATTCCAGCACGCTGGGAGGCCAAGGAAGGTGGATCCCTTGAGCTCATGAGTTCGAGACCAGCCTGAGCAAGTGAGACTCTTATCTCAAAAACAGCCAAGTGTGGCAGGTGGCTATAGTCCCAGCTACTCGGGAGGCTGAGGCAAGGGGATCACTTAAGCCCAAGAGTTTGAGGTTGCTGTGAACTATGATGCCATGGCAGTCTACCAGGGGCAAGAAAGTGAGACTCTGTCTCAAAAAAAAAAAAAAAAAAAAAAAAAATACAGAGACGGATGAATGAGACTGAGAACAGAACCATGGAGAACAATCAGGATTAAAAAGGAAAAAACAAGCCAGTGAAAGAGATAGAGATTGTTACAGATACATGATAAGCTTCAAAAAGGAGACAGTATTAATAAAAATGTTTCAGAGGAATGAAAAGACTGAAATATTAAAATGCACAATTCTGACAGTGAATACATGGAGACTGATAAATCTAAATAAAGGAAACCAAATTTAAAGTTCATCATTAGAATGACTTAGATAATTCCCAATTTGGGTTTGTTAACTATGGCATAAACTCCAGTTAGGCATATAAAATCACATTAGTTCCCTATCTTAGGTCACTCTTCTGAAATAACATATTCTACAAAGCTACTCTTATTGGGAATTTTCCACCCATTTAAGGTTTTCTGTAATGAAAAACAAGACAGAAGGAAACAGTAACGATATACTTCCCTCAGACAAGTTTAGTAAACTGACATTGTCTTCTTAGATATAATACACTTTCCTATTCCTTCCAATCACTAAAGAACAATTCTTTTACATAAAAATAGTTAACATTTATTAGGCAGTCAGAACTCAAACTGATTTATAAATATAGTTAATAATTGTATTTGGTTTATGCATCAACTCATGCTAGTATACATTTAATAAAATGTATAAATAAAAATAATTCAAGAGTAGATAATGTGTTAAAAAAGAAATGCTACACTTAGAAAGAAAAAGTTATAGTACAGATCACTACTAACATTCTTCAACCCACACAATAAAGATGTATTTGAAAAATGAGCTCCCAATTAATTAGCAAGGACTAATGGAGCCCAAACTTCTTTTCCAGCCTTGTTCATCACTGTACTCTAGTTAACTGTATTTCTTTCCCTCCATCTTCAGACTCCTTTACAGGGGTTTTAACTTTTGATTCTAAAGACTGCACAGTGCTAAGCACTGTTTGAATGATTGTGCATTCACTTATCAATATCATTTTTGAAACACTAGTCAATGTATTTCCAAAGGAACTATCTGTAAACTTTATTGGCTTATTTAAAGGCAAAGAGGACTTCTGCTTGAGTTAGTAAATGTGACTATAGTATTTATAATAATTTATTGAACTACTTCTCTTTCTTTTCCTCTCTTTTTATCCCTCTTCTCCATAGTACAAAAATTCCTTTTCAGACATAAATAGAACGTTGGTTCAGCTTCGTAAGGATTCTGAATTATAGTAGTAATATCTGTATATAGAATAACTAAGGTGAGTAGTTCTACCTGCAATCACTCCACTTTCTAAATCCTGTTTCCTAATATTCATGGATCTTGAACAAACCCCTCATGAGAGGAACAGTGAAAGAATGATGGATGTAACCATTGGCCTACCCACATATGTCAAGGTGGGTATTTACTTCACACAGGTTCTCACTGAGTATATCTGGACATCTTTGAGTCTGTGTAATATCAGTAACACCATGGGAAGAGTCCTGTATCAGATTCTTCAATTCTAAATGGGGCATTCTTGTAACCTCAGTTTCAAAGGAAGCTCTGGCACAATTTCAGTTACTTTGTGCCTCTTATTTTAAAAAAAAAAGCCTCTTTTTTTGGGGGGACAGGGTCTCAACTCTGTTTCCCAGGCTGGAGTGTGTGATACCATCGTAGCTCACTGCAACCTCAAACTCCTGGACGTAAGCAATCCTCCTGCCTCAGCATCTGTTCCATCTAGCTGGAACAAGACGTTATCTTTCTAATAATTTCAGTATAGAGTGATGTTGTTACTGCTTTGCCATCAATAATGAAGAATATACAGAAAAGTTACCAGGAGACTGACACAAAGCCTATTTTGGTTCTAACAGTTGTTCTACAGTGTCAATATTAAATAAGGTAATATGACAGTAGAGAAAATGTATTAATTGTAAAGCCATGATCATAACAGTTGTCAAATTGTAGTTTTATAATTTTTTTAAGAAAAAAATTGGGATGTTTCACAAAAAAATGTAGTTACTAAATTTTACCTGCTGTTTACTAGGGTGCAACGTCCAAATTAGTGATAACAGTGGAAATATTGTTACGACAATAAAGCTTATCCTTATTTTCTTTAAATATTAAATATTTTTAATCATAATCAAATGGCTGAAAGTGTTCATTACAATATAAAAAAATGTATTAGCTACTAAAAATCTTAATCATTTAAAAAAAACCTTAGTCATTAAACTGCTATAGTTTAAAATTTTTCAAAGCACTTTTATTTATATACATACCTCTTCTGAGCAGCTATCTGAGAACTGTATTAAAAAGGAGAAAATAAAAATCTTAGAATTTCAAGTAAGTCAAAACTATTACAGTTCTTTTGGACAAGTTTCAAGATTAGCTTTGCTGAATGATGTATAATTAGAAGGCACTTAATTTAAACAAAATGTAATTGCCAACTATATTTATATGTCAGGTTAGGTTCTAACTGCCTGTTAACTAACTTTTATGTAAAGGAAATTTCTCTTTAAAGATGGAAGGAATAGGCAAATATACTACATCTGGGGGGACAGTGTCATCTTTATGTTATTTGACTATAAAAACACTAGAAAGAGGCTAAAGGGTCATTGTACTCACCCCCTTATGAAGTTAAATCCATGTGCACAGACCAAAAGGTTTCCATAGGCATCAACTTTCAAAAGATTCCCATATAGTGTGTCAAAGACCAGTCCCCTATGTGAAAATGAATACATTATTAATAATGCAAAGTAATACAGTCAATAACTTTATGTAGTACTAGTCAATCACCATGAAACAACCTCATCTAATTCCACTCAAGGATGTCCCAAAACAATACAATCTTAAGAGCTAAAGTGAGTGAATTAAATATTAACTAATTCTTAACAATTAAAATAATATTTACTCTGTCTACACAGATAAATAATCTTAATTGTTTTCTATAAGAAATAAGAGCTTAATCAAATAAGATAATTATTCTTCATATAGCTTGTACCATTCTAAAATAGTCTTTTAATTTCCTGTGACAACTGAGCAGGCTTATATTTCTTTCTTTCTATCAGATGCTGTATGTGGGACATGCATGATAGCATCTCAAATAAATATCATCTTTCTTAATTTTAAATCTTCCCTGTTGAGTCCAGAAATACAAACTGCCAAGGCTCTGACTACCAAGTTAAGTAGATTAGCAAAACATGTACTTGTATTCCAATGGCCAAAACCACTACAATCTGTGATTACTGCCCATCAGTTTTAGTGATCCCTTTTCTTACCCCTAAGAAGTAGGTCTTCTTCAATATCAATAAACTGAGCTCAATTTAAGAACACAAAAGATGAGGGATATATGAAAAGTTCACAGTAATTTTGGAATTATACCAACCAAAAAAGCAACAAAGAATTATCTGATACATAAAAAGGAAAGTAGTCTTAATCCAAAAACATCTTGAAAAATTACCTGGTGGGGAATGTAGAATCATAAGCAAAACTGAGCAGCTCCTGGGGATAGCCAATAGAAACTAATCTTTCCACAGTAAGCTCAAAGCCAAGGGACTCATACTCCGGGGACTTGTAAACTGCACAAAGAGGAGGTTCTCATTAGTCAGCATAAATAATAGCCAATTAAAAACAGAAGGCAAATGAATGAGTTTCTGCTCTTTCCCAATGCATCCCTCCTCCTAAATCTGCCATTTTTCTTCTTTCCCCTCAAGCTCCAAGTTCTGCACTTCCCATGTAATTAGAGAACTCAATTGTTAGTCTGTGGAAATAGGTCATATTATAGCAGGAGAAGCAGCAACAAGATGAATTATCAAACATTTTAGTATAGTTCCTTCATTCGTAGGAAACCTATTCCAAATTTTTTTTCTTTACTCTTTCATATTCACAATTTTAAAAAAACTAACATGCACAACTGTGACATTAATAATGAAAATAAAATTAAAGAGACAACTCGGTAAGAGAACCTTCACTGATATGCATAATTGACATAGAAATACTTCAAAATCCAAAATGAGCTTTTTAAAAATAATTTTTAGAATTCCTATTAGACTTGGAAATTGGTTTATAATGCTTCTCCCATCAACATGTTTGTTCTATTTGTTAGATTAACTTGTTTTCTTATCAGCTATAACAATGTTATAGCCATCAAAATGATATTTTATACGTTCTTACTACAGACCAATCGTAAAAAGACACGTCTGAGGCAATTAGAGAAATCTGGATATGAACTGAGAATTATATATTAAAGAATTATGATTCCTTGATCACATATGATTATGGCAGAATAGGTATATCTAAGTTTATGTATTTAAAAAAAGTACTCCTTATTTGCCAAAGGAGCATACTGAGTTATAAGTCAAATACCATGGATTTCAGATTATAGGAGTTTCTCTCTACTACTGTGTATGTCTGAACTTTTTCATAATGAAAAACCTTTTTAGCGTTATCCTCTAATTCAGCATAAAGAAAATGTTGCTCCTTTAAATAGGTTTTTTCCAAATAAAATATTTAGATAAGCATCCCTCCTTTAGTCTGTAGGAGTAGGTAAGCTACAGTCAAAATAAAAATAAAAAACAAAAAGACCTGCCAGCTTGCTAAATGTCAAGTCAGTCAAAAATATCCTTCCTATTCTTATTGTCTCATAATAATGCAACTATTATTATAACATTAGTACACATTATAGTTTTTCCATTTACTATTAACATCTTTAGCTTATGGCTCAAACTGATTTTTCATTGCAAATAGACTGCATACCCAAGTTAGTACTAATATTTTAACAAGTACAACTCAACTTTCCTTTTCCTAAAGCAATCCTTTAAATTATGTCAGGACAAATATAAGAGAAACTGATTGCATCCAAAGAATGGAAATGAGTGGCTAAGCAACAGGAAATGTACCTCCCATACCTTTAAAACTTGTAGCATAGGGCAGAGCCTGTGGCTCAAAGGAGTAAGGCACCGGCCCCATATGCCAGAGGTGGTGGGTTCAAACCCAGCCCTGGCCAAAACTTATAGCATAAAATCTATCTATCTTTTTTTTTTAATTAAACGGAAATTTTTAAAAAGCAAGCTGGGATTTCAAAATCCTTTAATAGACACTGGTCAGATTTTAAAACCAGAAGCCTAAAATTTTCAAGGTTTTTTAGGAGATGCTGAGTCTCATCTCTTCAGATGATGCCCCCAAAAGGTGTTTTTGTTTCTTTTGTTATCATGGGGGTATTAATAATTTAATGCTAATGCTAACCCTAGCTAACATTTTCAAAAATGGCTATATTTGTTTCTTCCCCTCGCCCCCTTCCAAAAAAACTGTTGAAGACTTAAATGCAGAATTCCCAAACCTAAAGTATGTACTGTATGGTAAAGAAAAGTGCTACACTGTCATACACACTAGCAGAGATAATAGCTGGTGTACTATCACAAAACCAATAGGGCATAGTACCATTGACGTAACTTTGAGTTATGCTGAGAATGTAACATCTCTCACCGTATCCTCCCCCACCTCCTGTTTCCACGTCTATTTCAAGTTAAAACTCATTTTAATAAAATTTCCAAAAACCAAAAATTACTCCTCAGTCTTAACCAAAGACCACTTATTTCAAACAGTATTTAATTAAATAAAATTCCAATATAACTAAGTAATTGGGGCAATAATATTGACATTTATCCTTATAGAATTTGGCCATATGAAATATTTTTAATTATTAATTTTTCAGAAGGATAATTTGCTGGATATGCCTGAAAAAATAAAAACCTTAGTCGTTTTTACCTAGTGTCACACCTATATCAGCAATTTCCCAGTTAGAGAGTCAGGTAATTATGAAACAAAGGAGTAACTGGTGATTAAAACCTATGTCTATGAGACAATTTGGATTGGAGCTCACAATTAATTTACTCAGAATTTTTAGTGGGGAAAAAAAACACAAAGGAAAAAAGTCTCAAATCCCCATGTGCCAGCAAAAAGCCTGGCAAAATAAATACTAGAAAATAGAATAGCAGAAAATAAAACACTACATTTTTGCCACATTATATTTATTCACAGGGCTGTACTTATTAAGTATTCAAGTGAAGTTACTTTACAGAAATTCCACCTACAGAAATAAATGCTTTAAATTTCCTCTCTCTCAATGAGTTTAAGGTACTTCCCCCAAATAAGATGTATCTTCCCCATTTGCTGACGCAAAGTTACACAGCAAGAACAAACATCAGCTGAAGCCAGAATTTAGGTCTCTCTGAGTCTCATCCAAAGGTTTGTGGTAAAGGTATACTACCACTGCTAAAAATGAATTTCTAGATTATGCAGGCCATCAAAACTTAAGCTTAGGTGTTGAAACTTATACTTCACTCTCCAATTTCTTTCAACTAGTCCAAGATAAACTGTTCTAGTCACAGGTGGAAATGGACTTAGCAAAGAGTCCAAGTTCCACTCTGACAACACTATCTATTTCATCAAGCTCTATATTAATCAGTAAGACCTACTAGCTATTGACATTTTCTCCTAAGCTTCCCAGATAATTGTTTCAGCAACATGAACTCCCAGGTCATTAAATTATCTGCTAGAGAACTATACAGTACAATTCTGCAAAAGCAGAATTGCAGCTGAACAGAGCCTGACTTTAAATGTTTTATTCTAAGTTTTCTTTAAGAATAAATACATTTGTTCTGACCTGGTAACAAAAATTCCTGACACTTACAAAGTGCCACTATTCCTTTAAGAAAAATAAAAAATAAAAAGCAAAATTCCTTTTTCAATCAAACAGGCCCTTCAAAGCCAGCCTCAGACATTTGTAAGGAACAAGACATGTCACCTCAGTCTGTGAAGTGTTATGCTGCTCCACAGCTGCAAAGGCTCTAATTTTGATTTCTCTCACAAAACTATGGCAGGTAAACGAAACACATTTTCAAGCTCAACTCTTTTAATTGACTTACTGTGGTTCCAAAACCTAGGCAACAGATTCAGAGTAAACATAACCAAACACATTAACTGCTCATTTCTTCTCTAAGAAGGTCTTTGGGCCTACCTTAACTTTTTCAATATCCAAAGACAAAGGAAGAAGTTAGTTCAAGAGCCAGAGTTCAAAAAAAGGAATGCTGTAGCCACTAGGACAGCACACAGTGTTCTCAAGTTACGTAACTAGACTATAAAGAGAACAACCAAGGCTTTGAAAGTTGAAGCTACTAAGAGCATTTAAATAGATATTCTTCACTCCATAATCTGCAAGGTAAAAACAGCTCTTCAAAAAATAAATGCATGTTGTAAATAAAAATTGTGGGTAGATACTGTTCATACAAGATAAAACCTGTTAAGAGGAGAAACTCCCTTTGGAATCAGCAGAAAACTTTCTGCAGGGAAGTTGAAATTCTCATGCACTTTTTTTTTTAAACCTTTGCCACCAAGACACACGTTTAGTAGTTCATAGATTTAGAAAAATAAAGGGCAAACCTCTACAGAGGTTCCAGCCTAGTAGAATGCTGCTGCCAAAATGAGAACTCACATGAGGCAGAGGCAGATGCAGATGCAGTGTGTGTCACTCCAGTCTTGAAGGAGTTACACTGGCTCTCCTGTTAAAAAACAAAACAAAGCAACAAAACAAAAACAAAAACAAAAACAAAAGCTGATTTTAAAACTGTTGTGATGGCTGGAATAGAGAGATACCATTTGGAAATTGGTATTTACAGGAGTTACTACTATTTAGAAGCCTCTGACCATCACTGAAATTAGCCTAATTGGCCATTACAAAACATATCTTCAAGATATGCCTAAGTATTTTGTATTATTTACTTTTCTGGCACCTTTAGTCTCAAATACAAGCTGCGTCTAATCCTGAAATGTTAAGACAAAAGACAAACAAAAAAAATATTTGTTTATTCTCTCTAGCACATTTCAGGCTAAGAAAGTCAATGCAGCTGGCAAATGATGTTTATAATTGAACTATGGATTATAAAACAGACTCAGTAAAGGATATGAAAGCAAATCAGCAGTTTCATCTTGTTTTCGAGTACCCAGTTAAGCTGAGTCTATCTATTCCTAACTACCTACCTGTAGGTAACCTACCTAGTTCTTTACCCTGCCAACACCTAAATTTGTCATCCTGATACAGACTAGAAGCAACTGCATGCTGCTAAAAATCTAACTAGATGTCTAAATCTGGAATCAAAGAAAATTTCTAAATTTTTATTCTGTCAGTGGACATCTGTCCTGTAAGCACTCTATAAAGTGAAAAGAAAACTACCCAGTCTAGTAAAATAACTGAGTTGAAGATACGTACATCCTTCAAAGATACTGATACTTTTTAAGATATGCACTGTATTTAACTTTATAGGGAGTAATTTTCCCCAAAGACATGTAGGTTTTTTTTATTTTTTATAATTTTTTATTTTTTTGAGACAGAGCCTCCAGCTGTGTCCCCCTGGGTAGAGTGGTATGGCATCACAGCTCACAGCAACCTCCAACTCCTGGGCTCAAGCGAGTGTCCTGCCTCAGCCTCCCAAGTAGCTGGGACCACAGGCGCCCACCACAACGCCTGGCTGTTTTTTTTTTTTTTTGGCAACCATCATTGTTATTTGGCGGGCGGAGCTGGATTTGAACCTGCCACCTTAGGTGTATGTGGCTGGTGTCTTAGCCACTTGAGCCATAGGTGCCAAGCCAAGACATGTAGGTTTTTGAAAACATGTGGCTGGACTCCTTTAACTCCTAGATTTTTCTGCAAAAGATGATACTAAATAAAGGAGCAGAAATGACCAAAATAATGTCTAAAAGTTCTACGACTAGTAGAAACTACCACCAACAGTCACTATGATCAACAAAAATGTAACCCAGCCACCCAAGAATCATTCGCTTTTACGCTATAAATATGATCAACAAGGATCATCAAAGATATTTAACAATATCTTTATCCAGATATTAGGCTATGCAATGTTTTTTTGCCTATAACTAGAAAAGGTAATAAATAATGCACATCTTTCATTGAGAAAATTTTAAATAAAATTTTTCCAATTATCATATAAACAAGTGCCAAAAGACTTTCTTCACTTTTCAAAACTATTTGAAAAGCCTTACACATTAACAGTGTACACTCAAAAATTTTAATGCTGTGGCCCTTTAATACAGTTCCTGTAAGTTGCAACCCACAGGTTGAGAACCACTGAACTAAAGGAACTACTTGTAAGACAAAAACAGAAATGGCTAATATATATTTTTCCAAGAATAAAAAACAGATCATAGCACTCAAATGCTTGTACTAAAGTTACAGAAATTTAACAAATATTTGGACACTACTATGTATTAGGTACTAAATGCTGAGAACAGAATAATGAAATAACCTGTCATGTTAGCACTTTGGGAGGCCGAGGTGCGTGGATTGCCTGAGCTCAGGAATTTGAGACCAGCCTGAGCAAGAGCAAGACCCCCATCTCAAAAAATAGCTGGGCCTTCTGGCCGGCACCTCTAGTCCCAGCTACTCAGGAAGCTGAGGCAAGAGGATTGCCTGAGCCAAAGAGTTTGAGGTTGCTGTAAGCTATGATGCCATGGCACTCTACTGAGGGTGACAAAGTGAGGCTCTGTCTCAAAAAAACAAAAAAAGGAAATAACTCATAGTCTTCAACCTGAAGAAGCTTATAGCTGCTCATGGTGCATGGACAGGGATATATAATTAGACATTTATAGTAAGTTTTAGAAGATCAATAATATAATGTGACTAAGAAAGCATTAAGAAAAGAGACAGAAAAGAGACCAATGAAATTGGCCTTAAAAACTATGTGTAATTTATTCAGGCTTATACAGATAACTCCTTATTATGACCAACATATCAAGGTGCTATAAAGTTTACCTGACACATTCTCTGAAATTCAGATAATATGTTCCAAACACCTCTGTCAGGGTCAGGCAAATGAGCTAATGTGTGAAGTGGGCTAAGCGAGGGAACATATCTTGCCTAAAGGAGGAAACAGATGCTCAACTATAGTTGACTCCTCTGTAGGAACGAGAGCCTATGTGATTAACAATGTGATTAAGCAATGTGATTAACAGCTAACCTAACAGCTAGGCGTGGTGACTCAAGCCCGTAATCCCAGCACTCAGGGAGGCTGAGGCAGGTGGATTGCCTGAGCTCCCAAGTTTGAGACTAGCCTGAGCCAGAGCAAGACCCCATCTCTAAAAATGGCGTTGTGGTGGGCACCTGTAGTCCCAGCTACTTGGAAGCTGAGACAAGAGAATCTCTTGAGCCCAAGAGTCTGACGTTGCTATGAGCTATGACACCACAAGGTTGACAAAGTGAGACTGTCACACAAAAAAAGAAACAACACTAACCTAGACTTTTACCTGCAATCTCTCAGTTTTAAAATACTGACCCAACTAAACAAATATGTATTCTTTGAATTAAACTATAGTCTATACGCTGAGGTGGATCCGGGGTCAACAGTATGCACCTCTACTGTAGCCCTCAAGTCACATACTGATAGTACATATAAGTTTCCTATCCTATTTAACTGAAATGTTCGGCTCTATTCTTCAGATAATCTTCCAAAGTAGTAACAGAATTTAGGTATTTAATGAAATTGGAAATCCAGATGGAAATTATTCCTTAAATAACCACAAGGTATCCTGGATATTGTCATTATTTTATTCATCTTAAGGAAAAATTAAAAGAGTAGATGAAAAACTTGGAAAATAAAATAACCTTTATGTGGTCACTTGATTTGGACACCTATAATCATCTGGATCTGACTCCTTTATATCACTATCAAAACAAGTAAGTATTCCCAATGACAGGAAAAAAACCAACATCCTCATAATCTGCCTAGGTAACCAACTTGAAGTATTAGTGTTCCCTGACCCAGCAGGCTTTATAAGGTTTAACCTAAATGTTTGCTACACAGGTTGATTCCATTATCATTTGTCCTTTTCTCCATAGCCATTATCTCCATGATAAACATTCAAAGAAATGTGCAAGCAAAACACATAATGAATTAAAGGTAGTTACTGTGTTACCACTATTCTGAAAAACAAGTTTAGACATTTGAAAATAGCCTATGACACTAGTGAAAAGAAGATCTTTCTTAGTAACTTTACTGATACAATTAATATGATATTTATTCACTAAACATGTCTTACAACTGAATGCCTTTGTGATTGGCAATGGAAAATAAAGATTACCAACAGTAGTAATTGACCCAACAGACTCACATACATAATAGGGGTGCCTAAAAATGTATACACACACTCCCCCTAAAATATAACATATATTTTATATGTAATATAAAGATATCTAAAGATAATAGTCTTGAGGGTGGTTAGCTTACCTAGTACAAAGGGCTTTCATCACTAAGTAAGATAACGAACAGAACTATTATTTCTTTTTAAAATTCTTTCCTAAGAACTTCCTAAACTTTTTTTTTTTTAAGAGACAGAGTCCCATTATGTCACCCGTGGTAGAACACAGAGGCGTCACAGCTCACAGCAACCTCAAACATTTAGGATTAAGTGATTCTCTTGCCGCAGCCTCCTATGTAGCTGGGACTACAGGAGCCCACCACAGTGCCCAGGGTTTTTTTGTTGCAGCTGTCATTGTTGTTTAGCAGGCCTGGGCCAGGCTCGAACCCGCCAGCCTCAGTGTATGTGGCCGGCGCCCTACTCACTGAGCTATGGGCACTAAGCCCCTAAAGTTTTTTTTGAGAAATGACCTCAAAAGTATCACTCGGTTATAGAAATAGTACTTCATTTCCTGAGGTAAGTAGTGTAAAAAATATCGAAGTTAAGAAAAAGAAGTAATAGCCGGGCATTGTCGCTGGCACCTGTAGACCCAGCTACTTTGGGAGGCTGAGGAAAGAGAATAGCCTAAGCCCAGGAGTTGGAGGTTGCTGTGAGCTGTGTGACACCACAACACTCTACCTAGGGCGATAGAGTAGGACTCTGACTCTACAAAAAAAAAAAAAAAAAAAAAGAAGAAGAAGTAAAAACAGCTAAAATAATGACTATAATGCCTCAAATGGAAATGAAACGACAAAAAGACCTTAAAATTTAAATTTCCTTTAAAAAAAAAGAATTAAAGCCAAATAAGTGTTCCCAATGACAAAAAAAAAATCCTCATAATCTGCCTAGGTAACCAATTTCAAGTATTAGTGTTTTATTGGCATTTTATCAGTTACCTCCACCTGATTTGTGTGTGTGGGGGGGGGGTTAAAGGTAGGACAGGTCTTGCCCTGCTGCCTAGGCTAGAATGCTATGGTATCATCGTAGCTCACAGTAACTCTTGGGCTCAAAGGATCCTCTTGCCTCAGCTTCCTGAGTAGCTGGGAGACTGAGGCAGGAGGACTGTGTGCACCACACCTAGCTAATTTTTCTACTTTTTGCAGAAACTGGGGCTCAGGCTAGTTTTTAACTTCTAGCCTCAAGCCATGCTCCCACCTTGGCCTCTCAAAGTGTTAGGATTATAGGCATTAGCCACTGCACCTGGCCTTAATTTTTTTTAATATCCTCAAAGCAGCATTTATTTACCCACTGAATTCCAAAACATTTATTTTAGAAGTCTGGCATTTCATAATCATCCATCTTGACTGACATGGGCCGACACACTTGGTGCTGTCAGATACACAAGGACAACAGCCAAAGAGTTACAAAAATAATCCATGATTATCAAACAATCACAACAACAAAAAAAGTTACATGTATCAAAACTTTAGATGCACTGCATTGAAAAGAAGGTCCATGCACATCATAATCTAAAGAGGCAAAACAGGGCACCACTGGAAGCTCACCTTAACAGTTTATTATAAAGCTGATGGAAAGGAGCAAGCTGTCTCTCTATATCAGCTTAACAGTTTTCTATTAGCTGAAGAGGGGGGAGGGGTGAATTCATTTTTGCAAGCACAAGATGTACTGCTTAACAAAACACTATCAGCTTGTTTTAAATGGATCTTTTAAATATCAACTGTAATAAATAAATAAATAAATAAATAAATAAATAAATATCAACTGTAGTCTGTGTTGGCTAATTCTCCTTTCTAATTTCCTCTGTTACTTTCACCTAGATTTCCCTAATCAACAGGCATAGTAAAATACCTCCTTCACTTCACTGCACAATTCAAAAAGGGAACTCCTGTGGGCTCAAAGCAACCATCAGACCAGCAATGCCCATGAAGATTTATCTGAAACTGCTTTCCAAGAGACAGGAGAGCAGATCTGAGTAGCTGTGCTTTCAATATAGATAGGTTTAGCTCTAGATATTTAGTGATTGTGGCAAGGAAGAATTGGTAATGATGGGGTGGTGGGTGATGGAAGGGTGAGGGACCCAAAGGCTTTTCAGTTGTCTTCTCCTGCTTCTTCATCCTGCTGGTCACTTGTCCAGAGGGTGAGGCTGTCTCATAGCAATTGCATGATGAGTGTGGAATCCTTGTAGGAATCCTCCTTTAGTGTGTCCAGCTAAGCTACTGCATCATTGAAGGCTTGTTTGGCTAAGAGGCAGGCTTGCTCAGGTGCATTCTGGATCTCATAGTAGAACACAGAGAAGTTGAGAGCCAGGCCCAGCTGGATGGGATGTGTTGGCTGCATTTGCTCTTTGCTGATTTCAAAGGCTTCCTTGTAGGCAGCTTCAGAAGCTTTCACCACACTTTTTTTCTTCTCCCCAGAAGCTACCTCTGACAAGTAGTGGTAGTAATCAACTTTCATTTTCGGGTAAAACACCTTGCTCTTGTATTTCACTGCAGTTCTTGATGAGGAACTGGACAAGTAGAGCCAGGACATCATTGCAAACTGTCTCCAGCTCCTTCTCAATCTTCTCCCGGTAAGCTTTAACTTTCTCCAATTTCTTTTCATTTCCATCAGCCATGGTTTTCTGCTCAATGCTGCTAATGACCCTCCAGGAAGATTGCCTGGCACCAATCACATTCTTGTTGGCCACAGAGCTAAGGTGACCAGACATCCCGCTTTTGGCGGGACAGTCCTGATTTTTAACAATTTGTCTCGCGTTGTTTTTAAAAGTCCCGATTTTTGGAAAGAATGCACAACAAGCTAGGGAATGGTGGGAGAATGGGAAGGGAATAT
>CAUYQV010084196.1:0-32995 GCA_963574575.1 Galagoides demidoff
CCCTACACAGTAGGTGGTTTTCCTTGGTACAAATCTGAGAAAGGTTCAGCAAACTGGCACCAGAATTCTTTTCTTTCCTGCCTTTTTTCTCTGCTAAATATTTTTACAAACTTCTAATATCAGCTCCAGGTCGAAGTCAACCTCTGTTTTTACATATTATTTCTTAAACCATGAATCATTTATCTCCCACCACACCCAAAACAGCAAAGGCAAAAAGGACATTCTCAGCTCCATGATTATTGTCTGACCAATTTGTGTTGACCAAGTGAATTCAGTCAAGGTCCAGCAAGGCAGTCCTCCAGTTGTGAACATTGTGTAGAAAGGTCCAGATGCCACTGACACATTGTGATGAATTTCAATAGCATGAGTTGAAGAGAAAAGCTATAGCTTTCATGATTATTTGTTTTGGACAGACCGCGAAATTTCTCTTGTTATTTTTTCAGATTATTTTGAACCAGGAATGTTCTTAAAACTGAGGGAGGACAAAAGAAGACAAATACCACTAAATATAATTTTAAAATTACTTAAATATATTTTTAATAACTTTACTCATCTGGAGGGAACTGGCATTTAATGCAACAGAATTTGTCATGAAGTAAAGATAAAGCTGGTAACTTCTGAACTGTATAAATAGTCTTGGGAGTATAGTGTGAACTTGCAACCACCTGCAGAGATTGTCAAGACCTGATGAAACGAGGATCCCTACGTAAACATTGTATTGAGTCAAAAATCCCCCAAATTACATAGCTGAGCTCCAAAGAGGGACTGGCTCTGGGCTTTGTTAGCCTGTGAAGACCACTCTTGATGTGGAATTCTCCTTGTCCCAAACCTTCAAGTAATGTGTCTTGAAAAGTCACACACTTCCCTCCGCTCTGCCACAGAGAACAGGGGAACCTATGCCTTCCTCCGTCCCCTCTTCGGAGGGCAGAACTTTAGGGTCGTGTCCAGCAGAGGACAGGGCAGCACTGGTGTTGGCTGAGCTGTGAACACCTGAGCTATCTGGAAACCCAGGTACAGCTGCAGAGCAGAAAAATTCATAGGGCGCAGGCACTGTGAAGGGAGGGTGTATTCTTATCATCTGGGCACATAGAACTCAGACCATGTTAATAAAGGATGAAGGAAAACAATTTATTTTGAAATCACAATCAAGTGAGACCTTTAACACAGGAGTTGTAAACCCCAGAATTCTAGTCTGAAGAGAACCTTAGCATTCTGAGCCTGGTGGTTCACGCCTATAATCCTTGTACTCCGGGAAGATGAGGCTGGCAGATTGCTTGAGCTCAGGAGTTCAAGACCAGCCTGAGCAGGAGCGAGACCCCATCTCTAAAAATAGTCAGGCATTGTGGCAGCCACCTATAGTCCCAGCTACTTGGGAACTGAGGCAAGAGGGTCACTTAAGCCCAGAAGTTTGAGGTTGCTGTGAGCTATGACATCATGCTCTACCAAGGGTGACAGTGTGAGACTCTGTCTCAAAAGCAAAGCAAAACAAAAGAACCTTAACATCCTTCTGCTTTACAGAGAGTGACCTAATACCATAGTGGTTCTTATGTGTTATATGAAAGCTAATGCTATGACCTAGGGTTCCTAGCTTTTGGTCTACGGTCATATTTTCCACACTGCCCATTTTTTTTCAGGTTAAATCGTTAAGTATTTGATTGCAGGGATCCTATGGGGACTCAGTGTGGCATGTGAAGTTGAAACAGAGTTTTGGAGCCTAACAGCCTTCATTTAAATCCGGGCCCTGCCCCTTCTTAAAAGTGACCCTGGACATGATACCCTGGCACACTCCCTACGCCTCACTTTCCTCATCTGTAAAAAGATCATAGCAATAATACCAAACTCATATGGATGTTGAAAAGATTGAGTGAGTTGATACACCTAAAGTACTTAGATATGAATATCAGTAATATTCACAAAATGTTATATGTTATTCCAAGTCATAACTTGGCTCGAACTCACCTTCCCTGCCTCATCTCCTACTTTGTCTTCTCTGTCTGTTTTGCCACTGGGTGAAATGACCCCCTTTCTGGTCCTTGCCCTCAGTAGAAAACTTGGCTTTTTTGTGTCTAAATATCTTAGTGTAAGCCATTTTCTTTGTCTGAAATGACTTCCTGCTCCCTTGGCATATTGTAGTTCTGGGACAAAAGCTGCCTTTACCTCAAAGCCTTGCTCCAACTGTCTTTATTATCTCCATCCCCACAATGGGGAGTTCTGCCCCACCTGTCCCAGGCTGCACTTCACACACTTCACAAACACTCCGTCTAGCACTTTCCACATCGGAGTAGGAGGATGATGTGTCTCTGGTTTTCCACTTGACTAGGATCTCATTGAGAGTAGGAATTATGGCTCAGTCATTCTTGTAGCATTAGTTTATTGGGTTTTTTTTCATTTATTAAATCATTTATTAAATAGCTGTGTACATTAATGTAATCATGGGGTACAATGTGCTGGTTTTACATACTATTTGAAATGCTTTCGTCAAACTAGTTTATTGTTTTAATAGTCTCCCATAAATGCTCACTTCAAAATTATAAACATAGGCCTGCTAAGCCCACCCTTTCTAAATTGGAAACACTCAACACTCATTCATACACACACAGGTGCACACACAAGTATTGTTCCATCCGTGCCCGACTTTTCTGCTCAGCTCTTATCAGCATTTAACATAGTATATATTTTATTCATCTTTTTAAAACATATATTTTTCATCTTTTAAAATATATATTAAAAACTTAGAACTCTACATGACAAGCAACAACTAGTAAGTGTTCCCCATTGCTGTTAGTTATTAATATCATAAGTTGCTTTGTCACACTGGTGTTATCTGTATTCACTACACTTTTATTATTGTTATTATTTCTAGTATTATTACTATAATTAGTACTGCCCTCTTGTCATTCTAAATGGTAAAAGTAAGAGAGTCCACCATTGAGTACTATGGAAGTACAATTGGTGTATTTTGCTTGTAAATATAGTTACCTGTTTCTTTTTTATATGCAGATTACTTACTTTCAAGGGTATGGTTTGTAAGAATGATAGGCTATGAATCACATGACGCAGATTATACTAGCTGTGTGACCTTGAGGCAAGCTGCTTCACTTATCTTTAAAATAATTAATAGAGAAAATCAAGTCAGCTTATGCATGTCGTATGTCAACTCTTCTCTCCTGCTCTAGTGTAGCCCTCGTCCTTGCCATGCTCTTCAGAGAGGTGTCCAAGCTATGACCTACCCATCCTGGAATGACCCCCTTTCTGTGTTATCATTCTCTTTTCTACAAATGGATAATACAAACAAGAAGGCCCTTGTCCTCATCCAGGGGCATCTACTCACAACTCATTGCCTTCTTCTAAAATATTGGTTAGCTTAATCCTCTCACTAAAGATGCCCCCATAAAAATTTTCTAGTCAGTGTGCTTCAGGAAGAAGGGTAAAAAACAGTCTGCCCATGGGCCATGGTGTGGTCAAGACAGTTCTCTTGTGGAAAGGAATGCTTGTGTATCATTTTTTTCTATGAAGTCAGGGAAGACTTTTTCTATAAAGTCAAGTTTCTTTCATCAAGTCTGTATCATGAAGGTGTGAAGATTAATGAGCTAATATTTATGTTGTATTGTCCTTTGCCTTGAAGAATAAAGGCGATTTCAAAGAACAATTCTTCAGAACTTTTTCATTTTGAGCAAACCTGTTTACCCACTAATTAGAGCTCAATACACTGAGATTCTTGTAGGCCTGTTAAATAACTTAAAATTTACTAGAGGTTATCTTTTTTACATGTTAAAAAATAGGGAACAGTGAGTTTTCTCTTTAGTTCTTATTTTCAATTTGTGCTTCCTTATAAGATGTCTTTCTGGTGAGTGCAAATGAGGGATGATAGAGGAAAATAGGTGTTTTGAGAGGTCGAGTATAGTCAGCCTGCAGGCCAGCAAGCACCAGCTGCTACCACTACCAACAAAACAATAAGCAAATGCTTTAATTAACTTCTCCTTACAGAACTATATTTATCTATAAGTTCAGAAAAATACAGTGAGGGAAGTTGCCTTTGAAGAAATTTTGGGGAGCTTTGCAGAAATCTCTCATTGAGTCATAAGCTATTGTACAGAATTCAATGAATCCTCACTCTTCCTTCAAATTAATTTTGGTGGACACATCTGTTACATAATGTATTGTGATTGCACATGATTGCTGACATTGTTTACAGAGAGCCTTTTCACATCTTACAATGGCTGCCTCAGAGAAACTTCGTGAATTACTTAGCTTGGAAATGGCACAGGACCACTAACATGTAAGCATGATTACCATGGATCTGGAGTTTGCCACATATAAAATCTTTGAACTGTTAAAAGGTATAGTGGGGCAGTGCCTGTGGCTCAAAGGAGTAGGGCGCCGGCCCCATATACTGGAGGTGGTGGGTTCAAACCCAGCCCTGGCAAAAAACCGCAAAAAAAAAAAAAAAGGTATAGTGATATTTGTAATAGAAGATTCAAACACTCCTAGAGGAAAAAAATTAACATTTATATGTATATGTGTCTACATATACAAACACACATAGTCATGCTCCCTATAACAATGTTTTTGTCAACAAGAGACCACATAAACAATAATGGTACCATAAGATTATAATGAAGCTGAAAAATTCCTATCACCTAGTGACACTGTAACCCTTGTAAGGTCATAGAGCAATGCACTAATTATTTGTGGTGATGTTGGTATAAGGAAACCTTAACTGCACTTTGAGTTATATAAAAGTATAGTACATACAATTATGTCCAGTACATAATACTCAATAATGAAAATGAATAACCGTTATTGGTTTATGTATCTACTATAGTATTTGTTTATCATATTACAGTGTACTCCTTACACTTATGAAGAAAAGGAGCTAACTGTACAACAGTCTTAGGAGGTATTCCAGAAGTAGGCATTTTTATTATAGGAGATGACAGCTCCACGCTTGTCATTGTCCTTGAATACATTCCAGTGGGACAAAAGGTGGAGATGCTAGACAGTAATATTGATGATCCTGATGCTGTATAGACTTAGCCTAATGGGTGTGTGTATTAGTTTGTTTTAATATTTATTTTTAATTACTATGGATATATAATAGTTGTATGTATTGATGTGGTACCAGTGATGTTTCACTACAGGTATACAAGTGAATTAATCAAATCAGGGTATCATTTCTTTGTGTTAGGAACATTCCAACTGACTCTTGTAGTTACGTTAAACTGTATCCTAACATTGTTAATTAGAGACATTCTAATGTGCTATTAAATATTGCACATTCTATCTAACTAACTATATTTCTGTTTCCATTAAGCATCCCCTCTTTATTTCCTTTTTCCTGCCACCATTCCCAACCACTAGTAACCATCATTCTACTCTCTGTCTCCATGAGATCAATCTTTTTTTAATATTTAGTGAGACAATATGAGATTTACCTTTTTGTGCTTGGCTTTCTCACTTAACATTGTGTTCTCCAGTTCTATCCATGTTGTTGCAAATTGCAGGATTTCATTTTTTGCAGCTATATACTATTCTACTGTTCATATGAGCAACAATTTCTTTATCCTTTCTTCCATTGATGGACACTTAGATTGATTCCAAATCTTGGTTATTGTGAATAGTGCTGTAATAAACATGGAAATGCACTCTGTTTTTGATACATGGAATTCTCCTCTTTTGGATTATATACCTGGCAATGGAATTGCTGGGTTATACGACAGTTCTGTTTTTAATTTTTGAGGAACCACCACATTGTTCTCCACAGTGGTTGCACTGATTTACATTCCCATCAACAGTGTACAAGGGCTCATCTTTTTCTACATCCTCACCAGTATTTGTTATTGCCTGTCTTTCTGATAAAAGCCATTTTATCTGCAGTGATATGGTATCTCATAGTAGCTTTGATTTGCATTTCTCTCATGGTTACTGATGCTGAGGATTTTTTTACATACCTGATGGCCATTTTTTTGAGAAGTATCTTTTCAGATCCTTTGCCCGTATTTCAACTGGATTATTTGTCTTTTTTCTATTGAGTTGCTGGAGTTCTTTATGGATTTTAGTTATTAATCCTTTGCCAGATGGGTAGTTTGTGAATATTTTCTCCCATTCTGGGGGTTGTCTCTTCACTTTGTTGATGGTTTCCATTGTGGTACAGAAGTTTTTTTTTATTCACTGTACACCCATTTGCCCAATTTTGCTTTGACTGCCTGTGCTTTATGGGTATTCAAGAAGTCCTTGCTGACACCAATGCCCTGAAGTGTTTTCCTAGTTTTCTTTTAGCAGTTTCATAGTTTTATATCTTAGGTTTAAGTATTTAATTCATTTTGATTTGATTTTTGTATATGGTAAGAAAGAAGGATGTTGTTTCATGCATATGAATATACAGTTTTCCCACTGTATGTTCTTGGCAACATTGTCAAAAAGAAGCTCATATAGATGTGTGGATTTGTTTCTGAGCTCTCTGTTGTGCTCCATTGGTCCATGTGTCTGTTTCTTCACCAGTACCATGCTATTTTGTTTACTTTAGCTCTCAGTCAATGTGAATCCTCCAGACATGCTTAACCTGGCTCTAATATTTCGATGGTGATTGCATTGAATCTGTAGATTGCTTTGGGTAGCATGGACATTTTAACAATATTCATTATTCTAATCCACTAGTATAGACTACCTTTCCATTATTTTGTGTCCATTTCAATGATCTTTCATCAGGGTTTTATAGTTTTATAATAGGGATCTTTTACTTCTTTGATTAAGTTTATTCCTAAGTATTTTATTTTATTTATAGCTATTATAAAGGTAATTACTTTCTTGGTTTCTTTGTTTTTTTTTTGCAGTTTTTGGCTGGGGCTGGGTTTGAACCCACCACCTCCAGCATATGGAGCCAGCGCCCTACTCCTTTGAGCCACAGGCACTGCCCTTTCTTTTTCAGATTGTTTGCTATTGGGCTATAGAAATGCTATTGAATTTAGTATATTAATTTTGTATCCTAAAATTTTACTGAATTTGTTTATCAGTTCTTTCAGTTTATTTGTTCTCTAGATATAAAATTTAAGGACTTCTTTTCCTATTTGAATGTCCTTTGTTTCTTTCTCTTATTTTATTGCTCTAGGTAGAACGTCAGACCCTATGTTTAATAACAATTGTGACAGTGAAAATTCTTGTTCTGTTCCAGATCTTACAGGAAAGGCTCTCAGTTTTTCCACATTCAGTAAGACAGGTTGGTCATATATAGGACTTTTATCATGTAGAAGTAAGTTTTTTAGTGTTTTTATTGTGGAGGCTTGTTGAGTTTTGTTGACTCCTTTTTCAGGATCAATTGAAATGATGTTTTTTGTCTTAGTTATGTTTATATGGGGTATCACATTGATTGATTTGCATGTGTCAAGCCTCCCTTGCATCCCTTGGATGAATCCTACTTGATCATGATGGATAATCTTTTAAATGTATTATTGAATTTCATTTTGTAGCTTTTTTTTTGGCCAGAGCTGGATTTGAACCTGCCACCTCTGGCATATGGGGCTGGCACCCTACCCTTTTGAGCCACAGGCACTGCCCCTGTACCATTTTGTTGAAAATTTTTAATACAATATATTGGCCTATAGCTTTTTTTTTTTTTTTGGTTGTGTCTTTGTTTGATATGAAGGTGATTCTATATCATGGAATAACTTTAGGAGTAGTCCCACCCTCTCAATCTCTTGGAACAGTTTAAGTCAAATTGGTATTCATTCGTCTTTGAATTCTTGCTAGAAATCACCAGTGAAGCCATAAGGTCTTGGGCTTTTCTTTGATGGTAGATTTTTTATTACTGCTTCTATTTTGGTACTTGTTATTAATTTATTCAGGTTTCTCCATGGCTCAATCTTAGTAGATTATATGTGTCTATTAATTTATTCATTTCTTCTAAGTTTTCTAATTTATTGGCATGTAGTTTTTCAAAGTAGTCTCTACACATTTAGTGTTATTACTGATAGGTAAGAACTTATGACTGCCATGTAGTTATTCAAATTCTGTTTTGTGATCCTCTCTTTATTCCTTTCTTTCTATCTTCCTTTGATAATGGTGATTTTCTCTGATGGGTGTTTTAATTTCTTGAATTTTATTTGGTATATCTGTTGCAGGTCTTTTAATTTGAAATCTACTTTATGGCATGCAAGAAGCATTTTACATTTGATTATTTTAAACATATGACCAACTCTGCTTGCAAGCAAACAAATAAATAAACAAACAAGCAAAGAAACATCTAACATAAATTCTACACTTTAAGTCTCCCCCTCAACTCTGCTTTTAAACTTTTTATTGTTTCTATCTACATTTTTAAATACAAGTTTATTTTTTTACTTTATCTTTTAGTCTTTTATGCAAAATATATTGCTTTGTACACTGCAACTACAGCAATATTCTATATTTTTTCTACATCTTGGATGTAAGCCTTTAGTTGATTTCTTATTATTCATTAATGCTTTTCTTTCAGATTAAAGAACTCCTTTTAGCATTTCTCATAGGATAGGTCAGGTGCTATGGAAATTCCTCTGTTTTTGTTTGTTTGAGAAAGTCCTTATTTCTCCTTCATGTTTGAAGTTTGTTTTTATTCTTTTTTTCCCATAATTTTATAGTCTAAGTTTGAGATTCTTTTCTTCAGTTCTTCAACACTTTTAATATTTTATGCCACTCTCTTGATATGAAAGATTTCCACTAAGAAGTTTACTACTGGACATACTGGAGTTCTCTTATATGTTATATTTTTTTCTTTTTTCTTGCTTTCCTTAGGATCTTTCCTTTATTCATAAACTTCAGGAGCTTGAGTACTAAATGCTTTGAGGTGGTCTTTTTTGTGTTAAATCTGCTGGTATCCTATTATCATCTTGTACCTGATTATTAATGTATTTCTCTAGCTTTAGAAAGTTCTCTGCTATTATTTCTTTGAATAAACTTTTTACCCCAATCTCTTTCTGCCTCCTCTTTAAGACCAGTAACTCAGATTTGCCCTTTGGAGGTTATTTTCTACATCTTATAGGCATGCTTCATTCCTTTGTTTTTTCTGTTTTCTTTTTTTCTCTTCTTATTGTGTATTTTCAAATAGCCTATCTTTAAGCTCACTAATTCTCTCTTCTGCTTGGTCAATTCTGCTCTTGAGAGACTCTGAAGTATTTCTCAGTTTGTCAGTAGAATTTTTCAGCTCCAGAACTTCTGTTTGATTTTTTTTTATTTTCTCAAATTCTTAGTTAAATTGTGATAGGCTTCTGAATTCCTTCTCTGTATTGTTGTTTTGAAGTTCATTGATCTTCTTTAGGAAAACTATTAGAATTATTTGTCTGAAAGAGCATGTATCTCCATCACTCTGGGATTGGTTACTAGTAGATTACTTAGTTTGTGTGGTGAGGGAATGTTTTTCTGGGTGTTTCAGTACTTGTGGATGTTCATCGATGTTGGGACATTGAAGTTAGAAATTTAATCTTTGCAGTGTGGGCTTGTTTGAACCTGTCTTTCTTGAGAGGCTTTTCAGATATTCAAAGCAAATTGAGTGTTGTGATCTAAGTCTTTGGTCAGTCAGTGCAGCAAAATCAGTACAAGGGACACCTCCAAGCCCAGGAATGCTGTGACTCTTATAGATTCCCAGTGGTACCACTTTATTATACCTGGATAAGATATGGGAGAATTCTTTGGATTTTCAGGAAAAGTCTCTCAGTGTTTTCCTTCACATTCTGTGCTGGGCTGTTAGAGTTAGGGGAAGAGTGATGTGGGCATTTCCTTGTGGGACCCCAGGTAAAATTGTGCTAGATCACATGTGAACACTGCCAGTCTCATCCAGAACTCACACTGACTGTTGACTGGCTACCTCTGATATTTATTCAAAGTCCTAGTAGTGAAGCCTGCCAGAACAGAATGTTTGCTTCTAGCCCAGGGTGAATCTAGAAATACCATCCATAAACTAAGGCCTGGACTAAGGGGATTCAGTTAATTACTTGGTACTCTATTTTATACTAGCTGAGCTGATACCCAAGTTGTAATACAAAGTCCTCAAATTCTACCATTTCCTTTCTTCAAGTGATGAAGACTCTCCATGAGCTGTACTGGCTATAGTTGGGGGACACGTGACATAGGCACTGATGTGGTTGCCAATACTGGTGTTATACTGGGTCACCTGCACCCCTAGCCCACTGGCTTCAAGCCAGCACAGCTGCAGAAATTGCCCAAGGACTGCAGCCTTTGTGGTCTGATTGATGCAGGAATTTATTTCAGGGTCCAGGACAGTTTTTGTCATCTGCTTGGTAGGGCTAGCCAGAACTCAGGTTTTAGAGCAAAGGATTTCTGTCTGGCTGGGCTGCTGCTTCTGTGAACACTGGCTATATCCTGCACTATTCTGTGTTACCCTGTGATGAGGTGGCCCTATTATCCAATGCAAAGTTCCAGAATCACTTCATTCTCCCTCACCTGGGCATATAGGTGCTCTCTCTGCTAGGCATGTAGGCCAGGCATTGCTGAGAAAAGGGGAAGGGTGGCAGAGACAGTGCAAGACTCTTTCCTACCATCTTCAGTACCTTTTTTTTTTTTTTTTTTTTAGATATAATGTTGAAACCCGGTACTGTGATTGCTCACCTGATTTGTGATTCTTCTGAAGGTGCTTCTTATATGGATAGTTGTTGAATTTGGTGTTTGTGCAGAAGAGGATCCCTGGAAGTTTCTATTTGGCCATCTTGCTCTGCCCCCTGTATCTTAGTTTTTAACAAAACAAATGTTTTTATGTGTAAAACATTGTAAAAATAGAAAAAAGCTTATAGAATAAGAATGTCAAGAAAATATTTTTATACAGCCATGCAATGTTTTCAATTATGTGTTATTATTAAAAAGTCATAGAAGTTAAGAAAACTAAAAAGCTTATTAAAAAAAGTTATAGTAAGCTAAGGTTATAGTAAGCTAAGGTTAATTTATTATTAAATAAAAATATCATTTTGTAAGTTTAGTATAGCCTAAGTGTACAGTGTTTAGAAAGTCTACAGAAGTGTATGTTAATGTTCTAGTCTTTGCATTCACTCACCACTCATCCATTGATTATCCAGTGTGGGGAATGGGCTGTGAGGTGGCAGAGCCCCTCACAGCCTGGGGAAGTGTTCAGGAAATGACCCCCCCCCACTCCCCACCCTCGCCACTTCGCGTAGATTAACATTCTTTTCACCTGCCAGGAGTCACATAGCCCCTACATACTTTCCTTATTACAGTTTTTCCTCCTTAAAGTTAATACTTACCCCAGGTGTTAAGATTTACCTTGTTAAAAATACTTTATAAATAAAGCTGCTTCCACAGTTCAGTGCTAGCTGGCAGCAGTCAGACCTCCTCACCCCATCCTATCTTTGTCTCTTTTGTGTTTTATGTCTTTCATGTCCTTCATTTCCCACCATTTCCACTCAGGTTATCTCCCCCCTCCCTGCATTTGTTTGCAAGACTCCAGAACAACTTCCAGTCTGCAAATTTCATTCATGGTAAGTGCCCTGCATAGATATACTATTTTCTTTTATACTATATTCTTACTGTATCTTTTATATAGTTGCATATTTTTCAATACACAAATACTTAACCATTGTGTCTGAGTTGCCAACAGTATTCAGTAATAGTAACAGGTTTTTAACCACTACAAATGTAGGTTAGTACTACATAGTAGTAAAAGAATAATCTATAATGGTCACACAAAGATGGTATAACTTAATGATACATTTCTCAGAATAGATCCCCATTGTTAAGTGATATTAAGACTGTGTATATGTACACACATTATGTATGTATATACACAAATACTAATATGTGTGTCTGTTATATATAATGATATTACATTAATATGTATGCATATCATTCTATATAGAGATAGATCTTACCCATTTTTGAGTGAACCCTAAAAAGTCCTAAAATAATCATTTGATTAAAACCTTGATAAAGAGTAGTTACTGTACTCCCTATGAACAAGTAACATAGAAAACTCAATTCTTATGTGAATGTTTACTTTGCATATGTTATTGCTATATAGCATAAATTATTAAAAAGAGTTTACTTATCCAAAGTTTGTAATAAGAGAAGGAGAATGAATATACATCCATGACTAACAAATTGAAGGGTAAAATGGCTGCAACTAAAGAAGAATAAAGTCCTCTGAATGTGTAGAGAAGAGTAGAAGGTGCTTTAATTTGAAAAAATAAGAGAAAGTTTCATAGAAGAAGTGTCATTTGAGCTGGACCTGAGGTAAGGGGTAGAATTTGATGGTAAAAACGCAATTCAAGGTATTTTACACAGAATGAATACTGAGGTGAAAGATATGGAGACAAAAAATATGCTACACAATGAAAAGTTGTTTGGAAGAAATATAAAGGTATTAGATGACAAGGTATAATTATGATTTTTAAAACTAACCTAGATATTTTAGTTGTAACATGAACATAAAAATAATTGTATATACTTCATGAGATTATTGTGAGGATCAAATGGGTGGATGTGTGTGAATTGCTTGGAGCCAGACACATAGAAAGCACTCAACAAATGGAAAAAAAAATGAACCAGTTAACTGCTAATACATTTTAGAATGTTCCACAGAATTTGAAAGAATGTGTATTTTCTATTTATATGGAATTTTAGTCTATATTAATTAAATCTTACTATGTTATTTTATCTTCTGTAGTTTACCTTGTTGATCATTTTTGTAGCCTACAGTAAGGAGTGGGCAAAGTATAAACAGTAGGCAGACCAATGTGAAGCTATTTTTGTAAATAAATTTTCTTTGGTAAACATAGGCATACCTCTTTATTAACATAGTGTATCTGACAGACTTGCATATTTGTGACAGAAACTGCATAATCTTCAAACCCTAAAAAATTTACAATCTGCCCTTTTACAGAAAACGTTTGCTGGGCCCTCGTTGAGAGAGAGGCAAAATTAAGTTTCTTGCTACTATTTTGTTTTAACTAATTTCTTCTTGTACATACAACGATTTTTTGTACTTATATTTTGGTTGTATATTATCTGATGCTTGAGGATTCACTGTGGCTTTCATTTTAACATTTTGAAACAACATTATGTCCAATTATTTATGTTTGGCAATGAAATTTAACCTTGTCTGTTATCTATATTATCACAGTTTGCTTTGTCTTTGTTTGCAGATTTCAAGATATGTTTGTACCTATACTTTTAGAAACCATACTTATTATGGTTTCATCTCTTTCTACATACTTTTAAATATTTAATGTGATATAGGGTGGATTTATTCCATTTGCCTATATCTTATAATTATTATGCTTAATCTTAATATGAATCCCTTCATTTCACTGTATGTATTTTTCAGATAAATTCTTTTCTTTTTTAGAAGAGAACTATCTTCTCTTCCTTTTTGTGGTGCCTGTGTGTGGGAAGGTAGTTAGAGAAAGATAGACGGAGAAAAAGTTAGGATGTAGCTGCAGACTGAAGAAAACACTCTAGGAGGTTTAAGTAGAGGAGGATTTACCACCAGCTTGTTCAATGGTTTGTGAAATTGTTGGAAGGTCTGGAAGAGCAGGCTTGGGGCAGAGTTCTTTGCTCCTAGGATTTCATTGCCTTAACCATGACTGTGATTGAGAAACCTACAGTGAGTCTACAGAGAATTACTGACACAGAAAAATGTGACCATGGCAGTCATTCTGCCATAATTATAAAAACTGCCATTCCCACTGTGGCTGGTGTTTTTTCCTGGGCCATACTGTTTTCACGGTGATCTCTGTCAGAAAATGGTATGTTTTGTATTCCCCATCTCTTTTACTCACTTCCATGTTAAACAGTTTCACTTTCTCAGTAAATGCATATGTCTGGTAGATTCTAAAACACATCTGGAGCCCTAGCATCTGGAAATCTGGGAAATGAAAATTTTAGCTATCTGTGTTCTGTGACCTAGTGAAGCATCAAGGTGGAGGGGGAGGAAATCAGGGAAGAAGGGAGGTAGGTGAGTGTGCTCCCACTTAATGGGCCCAATGTTAGGGTGTATGGCACATCTCTTGGAGGTAGAACACAATTATAAGAGGGAATTTGCCTAACAAATGCAAACATTGTAACCTAATTCTTTGTACCTTCAATTAACCTGAAACAATAAAAAAAAGCAAAAAAAAATGTATATATATGAAAGTTGAGCAAGCCAATTCACCATATCTATCACCTGTGTTTTTCCCTACTTTTATGTGCAAGCTTTGGCTATAATAGCTTATTTTAAATAGGACACATAAATTTTTATTTCTTATTAATAACTAATTGGATTATATTGTCACTCAACTATAAAATATAAAGTATCTAACACACTCTATTTGATCCAAAGCAAACAAAAAAATTAAACAACAAACTCACATCAACTTACCTGTTTTCATATTAAACATATTGTTAATCAAGGTTTAAAGAACTTACATTCTGTCTTCTAAATGTAAGTCACCCACTGATTGGCATTAGTTATGCATTTTTGTAGGTTTAATTATACTGATAATATTTTCATACTGAGGCTTTTCTGTTTTTAATTTTAACTTCATGTATCTATGGCTGTAGACCAAATATGTATACCTTGCATCCTATTTATACAAATATGAAATGATGTATGCGAAAGTTTAGTGTATGATAAGTTCTCAATAAAAGGCATTTCTATAGTTGTTTTATTAATGAAGGATAAGAAATCTAAAAGACAAAATTTCTTAAGGTATTGATAGAATGCAATTTATAACGCATGGTAAATAACGAACAAATTTGGGATCTAAAGTTTTCTTTAAGCAATAAGAATGCTAGCTTTGAGTATTTCCTATGATACTAAAGTACATTATGATATTAAACTAGATAACTTATTCCAGGTCACAGATGAATCCTGAGACAAGTTACTCAGCTCAGACATCTATAAATTGACACAGCAGTGCTCATAATCCCTTCAGCCTCTTAAAATTCTATAATGTATTTTCACGACTCTTGGTGGATCACCTGCAGCTATTTTTAGAAGTTAAGTTGCCTTCTTCCAGGTGCTCTGAATGCTCCTTGACATATTTTCTGTGCTGTCAGTTGAGGTATGTGACAAGGAATGCAAACTAATTCTAATATTAATCTTAAAAGGCTATCATTAAAAAGGAAATTCACGTCATGCTTTTCAAAATCAAGAAGATTGATCCTTGCTATCTATACTTGTAGTTGGAGGTTAGCTATGTCATTTCAGGTCTTTTGCAATATGTAAAATTAAAAGCTGACTTCATTTTTATTCATGTCCAAAGTAGTCTTAGAGGGGAAACTCTGTAGCTACGTTGAACATTTATTTGAAAAAGAAAGAAGAAAAAAAAAAAAGAAGAAGAAGAACAAAAAACAAGTGCATGTCATTGGATCTAGCTAATACATATATAAACATTTGAGTGTTTTGTTTCTTATGGCTTCCAATAGACCAAAAAGCTCATTAAAATGAAGATTATTGAAACTAAAAATTAAAAAAAATAAAGAAAAACCTCATGCATTACTATAGGTTTTTATTTTTTTATTTCAAATTAATATAAGGGTACATACCATTAGGGTATGTGGATTGCATTTGTTAAGTAAAGTATAAGTGTAGTTGAGCCCTTCATTAAGGAGCCATATACCCTACACTGTACCCGATAGGTGAGAGCTTACCACGCCCCTCCTCTTACCCTCCCCCATGTTTAATTTAAATGTGTTTTTCTTTCTTGTGCAAGTGTGTAGTTGTTCACCTACTAGTTTTATATTGATATTGAGTACATTAGATGCTTGCTTTTCCATTCTGGTATTACTTTACTTAGGAGAATGTTCTTCACATCCTTCCAGGTCAGTATAAAAGAGAGGAAGTAACCATATTTCTTTATTTACCTGAAGAAAAAAATATTTTACCATAAGGACATTTGCACTCAAATATTTATAACAGTTCAATTCACAATCACAAAGATGTAGAAACTACACAGGTGCCCACCAACCTATGAATGGATAAACTGTAACATATGTATGCTGTAGAATATTATGGGCTACTTTTTAATGATTGAGGAAGGGTTGGAGGTATCTAAAACTGTGGTCTGGAACATTAAATTGCAATCTAATAGATGGATATCATGGTATTAGTTTTCTGAAATATGACACAAGAAAATTTAGACCAACATAGCAATAATATCACAAAACATTCATATTATTGACATTGGAGATAGTAGGGAAACATACCAGTGAAAGTAAAATACTACGTTTGATGGGAAGACAATTTTGAGTTTGCAACATGGAATAGAAATTTGATTAAGAGGTAACTTTGCAGTGGCTGATTGTCATTAGGGTTATTGTGAAGAAGTTAGTAATTGTGTCTGCATGTTTTCACTAAATTCATAACTTCTGGAATTTGTGTTAGTGAAGTAACACTAAATAAAAACTAGTTGCCACCAAAGCATCTCTGAGTTTGGATCTACCAAAGAAAATTCTAAGAAATTTGCAAAATTTGAAAATGCATTGCATAATTCTTATAGAACGTTGAGTTTTGTGAATTGTTTTAGCACAAAGACACCACCACATGCAATTATAGCTCCCAAAAGTCATATCCCTCAGAAATAGTTAAACCTTAAACAGTGTTGCTATATTTTTCTTTTTGAGCATGTGTGTAGCATCAGTATGATATTGAACTTGAAAAGAAAACTAAATTATTTGTACCTATGTTAGTATTGCACAAGTTTTTCACCTGTCAGCTATGTGACTTTGGGAAAACTACTTCATCTTCCTTAGCTACTTAGGTTGTTTTGAGGATTATAGAAGAAAATTAATAGGAAATAATAAAACTCTGTACATATGTAACATTAATACATTATTCCATTTTGAAATGAATGCCATCAAGAATTGTGTAAGCACATATCCATAAGTTAACAGTAAAATTTTTTTAAACCAACATTTAAATCCAATGTAATGTCTTAATACATAAGCGTTGACAATTCTTATCACTGTTTTCTTAACTATAGTTAACTTTTAATTATCAGTAGTGAATTGCCTACATAGCAACTTATCAACAGTAACACTTCATACCCTCAGCAGAAGCATTGTGCTAGAATACACTTTGATTACTTTATCAGTTGAATTTTAATTAAAATGCAGGGTGTAATGCTACAGGGAAAATCATTTAGGTTTTCTCTTTATACTCCACTAAACCCAGAAAAAGATATTTAAGACATATTTCCTTTTTAGGCCTATCTCAGCATCATAGAGATTATGAGGAAAAGCACATCATAAACTGGAAAAGTTTTTAATAATTATATCTTGAATGTCTACTAAGTGCAATTGTGGGGAATTTAAGAAAATTAAATTTATATATACAATTATATAATTTCTGGGATTTTTTTCAAAATAAGCCAGTGGAGGA
The DNA here is from genome assembly GCA_963574575.1 of Galagoides demidoff. Taxonomy (NCBI): domain Eukaryota; kingdom Metazoa; phylum Chordata; class Mammalia; order Primates; family Galagidae; genus Galagoides; species Galagoides demidoff. Next base: position 17,360 of record CAUYQV010084196.1, read on the forward strand.
TGGGAAGGATATATGTGTGCAGCTTTGCATGGAATGAGACTCACTATGTATTGTTTATTGTGGAAACTGGGGAAGGGGTCCTTTTATTATTCTCTTTCACCTTTATTATTTATTCATATTACTATGAGGGTACAAATGATTAGGTTTCATTGTTTGTGTTTCGAAGGTAAAGTCTGAGTTGTAGTTGAGCCCTTCACCCAGAGGGTGTGATATATACCCTCACAATGTGCCCATCAGGTGAGAACTCATCATTCCCCCTCCACCCCCCTTCCTCCTTTTCCTCCTTCCATTCCCACCACTTGAATATACTTGTGTTATTCTCTTGTGTGAGCATGTAGTTGTTTTTCTTCTCTCTACTTCAAAAATTCCTGTGCTGAAATTTCAATAATGATATGCCTATAAATGGGGAAAAATATTTGGTGATTTGATGGCTTATAGATCCCATGGAACAAAACAAATCCTCACAGTTAATACGGGATACAGTCCATCCAAGTACATTTTAGAAGCATTTTCTTTAAGAAAATTTAAAAACATGTGAATTGAGTATTCATTTGTATTATAGCATGATCATGTTATGCCGCCAACAATAGGTTTTCTCTATTATGGGAAAAATTAGTAGTTTGTATTTTGTATTAATTTCTCAGTTATTATGCCATTATTTTATGTCATTAAGACATGAAAGTTGGGATAACCTAGATGGAACTGGGGGACCATCACCTAAGCGAAATATCATAAGAATGGAAAAACAAACACTGCATGTGCTCACTTTTAAATGAAACTAAATGATCAACATGCATGTGTACATATGGTAGTAAAATTCAATGGCAGCTGGAAGGGGATGAGGAAATTCACAGCTATTAGGTACAACACACACTATGTGGAGAGTAGACCCAATGATAAACTTGACTCAAACTGTTCAAAAGTGATGCGTGTAACCAAAACACTTGTACCCCTGTAACATTCTGAAATTTAAAAAGACAGGAAAGTCATAAATACAGGCTATCAGATGTGAACATAAAATCTAAAAGTATCTTTTACATATTGCTATTTATATTTCTATACATTCCATGATTTGACAAAATATGTATAAATCTATTTATAGTTTTACCAAAGTTCTTAAAAAATTCATCAACTATTTGATAATGTGAAGAAACAACTATAGATTTCCAGTGCACTTGTAAATGATTATACTCTGCTTGTTACATCTGCAAAGATAAATGAATAACAATTAAACATAATTTCAGAAATGGGGCTTTCGTGTAATTTACCTGGATTGAGTCTTTTTTCTAACTCAATTCCCTGGATAAAACCAGCTCTTCACTTCCTTTTGCCTTTATAAACACTGTCTTCGTTAATTTTGTGTAATAGAGATAAAATAAGCCTCTTATGGCACTACGCTTCAGCTGAAAATAAGCACTAATTTCAAGTAAAATTGTGGAGTACTTTGGGAACATTTCTTCTGGTGCCCCACATGTGTGCAGACTGATTACATGACAAAGCAGTCAGGTTGCTCAATGAGATGCAAGATTTCTCATTGGAGCAAACCCTGGAATCTGTTCATGTCTGTAATACAGTCTTTCATTTAGTGCAATACCCACACAGCCTCATGAAGTGAATTCCTTATTATTCCGTTGCAGACCTTCTAAATTCTAAAATTTGTCTTACACATTAGTATTATCTGGACCAAACATACAATCCACACCCCTGGAGGCCACAAAACTCAGGAAATATAGAAAACTCAAGGATCATTATAATCGGATTCTGCTTATGAGTCTAACTACACTCTAATCTATTTTAAAACAATACAAAAATCTCCCACCTTAGGGTTTTTGCATCTATAAATCTCTGCCACCTGTTTGATGCCTAGTTACCAGGTCTTAGCTCAACAGTGCCCTCTATGGGAGGACATCCTGAGTCATTCAATTAAGAGTAGCTTGATCAAGTCCTTATCCAATGCATTACCCAGTGTTGCTTTTCTCATTGCCTTGTTCACTAGCTAAAATTATCTCATTTAATTATTTGCATGTTTGCTTTCTCTCTCCTTTCATTAGAAGGTAAGCTCCATGAGGACGCAACCTTGTTTTCTTTACCACAGGGTTTAGAATGCTGCCTGGTACATGATTGATGCTTAAAAAGATATTTTATACGAGTAAGTGATTAACTAGAATGAATGAATGAATGAATTTTTGTAAGGCTCCCCCCCATCAGAATCAAAGTTAAACACATGTATTTACAAGGAATTTCTCATTAATAAAAAATATGGCACTTTGATTAGGACAAGTTACTAAATAAGTTCCTAGATTAAATCGGTTAATAAAACAAGGGCAAAGTTATGCAATTAATCACACATAGTTGAACTATTTACAACGAACAGCAAAATCTCAAGTACTTATAACACATACAATGCTTAGGATTCCACATGGAAGTTGTAGATTCTAAATTATTGAACATATACTTCTTCATTTGCCCCAGAGATTTACACAAGATGCAGTGTGATGGGATAGCTCCGATTGAAACCTATCACAGTAAATATGGGAAAATGACTTTCTCAAACTCATATGTGATAGATAAGGACAAGATGACTCCGAGGCTCAAATACAGTAGATCTAAAAGGAGAGATTCCCCTTGATGATGCAGAAGGTTAGATACTGCTAGAGAAAACCATAGGCCAAGTTTATGAGATCTGGTCAAATTTGTAGTAAGTGAGCTAGATCTAAGTTAGGTTACACACTCTATTGGATAATTCAGAGATTCCCTAAGCACAGGTGGTCTGTGACCTGAAGCTCTATTAACAAAAATGAGTACGTCTTCTTCAGACATGCTAACCAAGTTTTCCTCATCCTCTGAGCATCTTCCATTGCTTTTCCAGACTTTTGGCTCTACATAAATATTCTCCTTCTCACATGGCTCTAACCTTATATTTTTTTTCTGATAGTGTTAGTCCTGTAACACTGCACTTATCTTGTACACTACCCATGATTCAAGTGTTAATTCATATGATGAATCATTCAAAAGTATTTATTGATGTAGTCACCTTAAAAAAAAAGAACTCTTCAAGTTATGGAAAGTTTTCTAAATATGGAGGCTGTCCACTCCATTGCTTGACTTTGAATTATACATCAAATAACTTCTTTATATTAGGCCATACTTTTTATACTTATAGGTTTTTCTGAATTGATTCCTCTTTTTTTCTTTTTGAAGTCTTTTCCATGTAAGATGCCTTTGAATATTTTTAGACATTTATTATGCTGTTCCAAGTCTTTTCTTCTTCATTAAAGATAAACATCTTTATTTCAAAGGAGTTTGATGCTAGCCCAGCCAGCTGGCCTACGCCTGCCTCACAAGCACCATCAAAATGACTCCTTCTATAGAATTTACACTGTACTGTTCTTAACAACCTATGTCAAGAGTCTTGGGATCTATTTAAATATTGATTTGCTGGCCTGTTCATCTGGAATTTAACTCCTGGAATAGCAAATGGATTTGACTAGCTACTTCTTAAGACCAGAGACCTCCTATGCTACATCAGGGAACTTCATTAATCATTAATAAATCATGCTTCCCATTCCTGCCCAAATATATATATTCCTGCCCAAATAAGATGCAGTGTGATGTGATAGCTCGAATTGAAACCTATCACAGTGAATAGGGGAAAGTGGCTTTCTCAAACTCATATGTGATAGATAAGGACAAGATGACTCCAAAGCTTAAATATAGTAGATGTAATATAGGTGAGATTTCCCTTGATGATGCAGAAGGTTAAATACTGCTAGAGAAAACCACAAGCTAAGTTTGTAAGATCTGCTCTAATTTTCCAGTATTACCCTACTTGCACTGTACTGTACTAGCATTTTCTGACCCAACCTCCCACCAACTCTCTCCCTCTCACAGTCCTCCTGGACTTCCAGCTTTTTACTAAACATACCATCCTCTTAATTACATTATCTGAAACCTGCTTCTTTTCATTGTTCATACCTTCCCAATGGAGGTAATGGTTGTGTAATTTATTGCCAAATGGGGATATTTTTTAAAGTAAATGCACACTATTAACCTTTACTACATGAGAGTAGGCAAAAACAGGGACTGTCCCAGACATATGAGGATATATAATGGTTTCTTGGAGCTGTCATAGAGATTACCACAAATGAATGGGCTGAGTGTGGTGGCTCACACTTGTAATCCCAGCACTATGGGAGGCTGAGGCAGGTGGATTGCTTGATCTCAGGAGTTCAAGACCAGCCTGAGCAAGAGCAAGACCCCAACTCTACTAAAAATAGAAAAAATAAAAATAAATAAATGAAAATAGAAAAACTAGCAGGGCATTGTGGCAGGTGCCTATAGTGCCAGCTTTGGGAAACTTATGCAAGAGGATAGCTTCAGGCCAAGAATTTGAGGTTGCTATGAGCTATGGAACCACAGCATTCTACCAGGGCAACACAGTGAGACTCTGTCTCAAAAAGATAGTAAACAAAAATAACAGAAATATATTCATTTATCGCTGAAGACGCTATAATTCTGAAATGAAGATGTCATCAGGGTTCTTCCCTTTCAAAGGCTCTGAGGGAGAAACAATTTCATGCCTCCTTGGTGATCATCCACTTGGTGCTTATAGTTGTTGTCAAAAAAATCTTTGGTGTCTTTGACCTATGAATTCTTCACTTCAGTCTCTCCCCACATCTTCAGATTGCCCACTTACCTACGTCTCTGTGTCTGCTTATTATTTGTCTGTTACATGTTTAAGGACTCAAACTGAATTTTGGGTCCATCCAAATCCTGCATGGTCTTATTTAGATCTTTTAGTTTAATTTCATCTGCCAAGACATGTATTCCAAGTAAAGTCACATCCTGAAATTCAAGTGCACATGAATTTTTAACATTGTTGAACCCATTATGATGGTCAGTCTACCTATAGGATGGCAGTTCTCCTTCATCCTACTATCTCTGGAGTTGTGAAGTAGAGTGAGTACATTGTCTCCCAGTGCCATTTCCAGACCATTATTTCTTGGTCATTTATTTCAAAATGTCCTTGATACACTCATGTCAATTGGTCTAACCATCTTCTTTTCTTTTTGTTCAATCTTAGTTAATTCTCTTCATTTATCAAAGCCCATTTAATTTCAGCATTCATGTGAATGTACCCAGAAAACCATGAAAATTCAGTCACTTCATATTCTCTGTTCCATGAAACTTGACTCCAACTTTTGAGCTTTCTAATCCATGACTCGTACTAGAGGTTGGAAATCATAAAACTATCAATTTTAAAAATGATCAAATACCAGACATTTTATATAGTTTAACAAAACAGAATTTGTCTTCAAATCTCTGTTTTATTGTCCTTCTGTCAGACTTTCCCATTAACTTTTGAACCTGGGACATATTGTCTCTTTCCTCTCAAACTTATTATAGGAAAATCCTACACTAAAACAGATTGTTGCTACTTCATTTGTTTGGTTTCCATAAATTGTTGTGGTAGTGCTTCACGGAGCAGTTCTTAATCATCGCTTTCCTGGTTCTTCAGAGTGACTATTTCAAACCTTCTCTACTCTGTTCCAAGTTCTACTTCCTACTCCATCCTTCACATTCATCATGATACCTGTCCTCCTACTTTATAAGGGGAAAAAAAAGCCAAAAACAGATGGAAAATTTCTTTCTTACATTCTATTTAAAATTTTTTCATTTTCCAGGCTGGGTGCATGCAATGGCTTATGCCTGTAGTCCTAGCACTCTGGGAGGCTGAGAAAGGTGGATTGCTTAAGCTCAGGAGGTTGAGACCAATCTGAGCAAAAGCAAGCCCCCGTGTCTACTAAAAAATTGAAAAACTAGCTGGATGTTCTGGAGGGCACCTGCAGTCCCAGATACTTGGGAGGCTGAGGCAAAGGAATCACTCAAGCCTAAGAGTTGAGGTTGCTGTGATGCAAAGGCACTCTACCTATGGTGATGGGACCCTGTCTCAAAAAAAATTTTGTTTTTTACATTTTTCTTGCTTTGTCCCATCATAAATGTATAAAATACCTCCACTCCTTATTTAAGAATTGTTTTTTCTGCTTGTATTTTGAATTTGTATGTATCTTCAAGGATGTTCTGTACAAGAATACAGGCCCTTATATTTATCTTCAAGGACGCTTCTCCACTGATTATTTCCCATATGCCATTCTCTGGGAGCTCTCACTGCAAGCATCATTAGAACATAAATTGCCATATATTTAGTAAGCACTTACTATATTCTAGGTATCATGAAAAACACTGTGACTTTAATAATTAATAAGATAGTCACAGGTCACTGCCTTCATGAAGCTTATAATCTATGAAAGAAAAGAGTAATTGAATATGCTATATTATCTAGTCATCAAATATTTTCTATCACTTTATCATTTGTCTTTTGACTCTCCTTACGTTTTTTTGTCATGTAAAAATCCTCTTTGTTTTATTGTTTATTTTTGCTTAGTCAAAGTTTTCTTTCTTTAATTTCATATAGATTATGAGAGCTAGTTACAAAGACTTTTATAATATCCAGGTTATAGAGGAACTCTTCACATTTTCTTCTAATAATTTTATGGTTTCTTTTTTTTAACAATTATGTTTTTGCTATTTTGAAGTTCATTCTTGTGTATGGATGAAGTATCAGTACCAATTTTTTTTTTTTTTTTGGCTAAAAGCTTCCTAGTTGACATAATGCCATTTATTAAACAGTTTATCTTAGCATCTATAATTTTTTATGCTATCTTTATCAAGTACTATGTTTTCATCTGTAATTTTAATCTATTACTGGACATCCTATATTATTCTATTGGTCAAGCATCCTATGTAGGCATTGGTTCAGTGCCATTTAATTAGAGAGGTTTTAATAGTTCATTTAATATGTGAAGCTATTTCTATCCACAACATATCTTTTCCCATGCTTTCTTAGCTATTCCTGCATGATTACATTAAAGCAATCAGTGTAGATTTAAAACTTTATGGAGTTGCAGGGGCAAGATGGAAGACAAGAAACAACTTTTGACCAGCCACTTGTAGTGAGACAGGTGAGAGAGGATGCCAGCCAACTCTGGCTGGGGGAACTTACCCAGAAACCTCACTCTGCGGGCACAGTTAAGCATTTGGAGATTCCAGGAGCCAATAAGGAGATTTGAAGCTGAGGAAGACCTGCACAGAACACAAGTGCCTGAGTATGGGCAGAAGCTTTAGTCCTCTGTGCCCAGCCCTCCTTTAGAGGACTAAGGATAGGAAAGGGCCCTCCTGAAGTTTTTGTTTAATTTTGGACTGAGCTACTTACTAGAGCTAGCTTGGAAGGGCTTTAGTGAGAGAGTAAGCAAGAGTAGTATCCAGCTGCTGGGACAGACTACCAGGTGGGGTAGATCTCCCATCAGCTTGGCTACCAGAATGGTGTCACCATCATGGGAAGACCACATAGGAGGAACAGTCTTCAGGGTCCTAGTGTACATCCAGCTCTGCCACACCTGCTAAGCTCAGGCAACCATCTTTGTGGTGAGCTTAAAGGCTCCCTCATTCCCAGGAAGGCCACTTTGTTGTTAGAGGACACTGTCTGACATGCCTTCTAAAAAATCTGATGAGAGCTTCAGGACCCCAATACCATGGGGACCGAATGCTAACAAAGTGACCTTATTTTCGAGGACAAATAAGTCGGGAAGAGAGGACTAGGTCTCCTCTGCAACTAGAGAGTGGCTTCCAGCCCCTATCGTATACAGCAAAACCAGCAAATGTATTGTCTGTCTCTTAACACCATAGCATTACCTGGTGTCCTGGCAATATATATCAAAATATTACTCTCTCTCTCTATATATATATATATACACACACATACACACATACATGCACACACAAACACATTTTCTTTTTCTTTTTTGCTCCTGTTCTCAATTTTTTCATTAGTTTTTTTCTTTGTTGTTTTTCGTTTTGTTTGGTTGTGTTTTCATTAATAGCAAGGGGTCCTCCATTTTTTGTTATGTTTTTTTCAGTCCCTTCTTTCTTTTTTATTTATGTCATTTTCTTTCTCTTCTGGTAGATATTTTTCTACTTTCCTTATCTTTCCCTCATAAATTTTTTACACAACAACTAACTTACCCCCTTATAATTGCATTTTTAATTTTCTTTTCCCTGAGAGCTGGGGGGGTCATGGCATTGATCTACTTTAAGGAGGCTATGAGACAATGGTCTATGGTGTCCTTCTGGTTTTGGCCATTGGAAAGAGAATATTGGTACACCCCCATTGCAACATACTGCTGATTTTTTTCTATGTTTCCCAGAGGTGCTGGGAGAACTGGATAACCACATATAAAAGATACCTGTCACTATTTACAAAAATTGCCTCAAGAGGGATAAAAGATTTAAATCCAAGACATGAAATAATGAAAGTTCTAGAAAAAAGTGTGAGAAAAACTCTGGAGGATGATGGCCTGGGGAAAGATTTTATGAACACTTCAGTGACAATCACAACAGCAACAAAAAAAATCAAATGGGATGTAATTAAACTGAAAAGCTTTTGCACAGCTAAGGACACAACAATGAAAGCAAATAGACAATCTTCAGAGTAGGAAAAGATATTTGCATGTTACAAATATGACAAAGGCTTAAAAACTAGGATCTATATAGAATTCAAATTAATCAACAAAAAAGAGCAAACAATTCCATCTATCACTGGACAAGAGGCATGAATAGAGCCTTCTCTGAGGAAGACAGACAAATGGCTAACATATGAAAAAATGCTTATCACCCCTAAATATTAGAGAAATGCAAATCAAAACCACCCTCAGATATCACCTAACCCTAGTAAGATTACCCACATCACAAAGTTCCAAAGTTGCACGTGCTGGGATGGATGTGGAGAAAGAAATACACTTTTACACTGTTGGTAGGACTGCAAACTAACATAGCATCTTTGGAAAGAAGTATGGAGAATTCTCAAAAAACTCAAATTAGACCTCCCATTTGATATCATAATCCTACTACTAGGTATCTACCTGGAAAAAAAAATTATTTTATCATAAGGACATCTGCACTAGGTTGTTTATCACAGCTCAATTTACAATTGCCAAAATGTGTAAACAACCTCAATACCCTTCAACTCAGAAATGGATTAACAAACTGTAGTGTATGCATATCATGGAATACTATTCAGCCATAACAAGATGGTGACTTTACATCTCATGTATTAACCTGGATGGAATTGAAACACATTCTTCTTAGTAAAGTATCACAAGAATGAAAAAGCAAATATCCAGTGTACTGAATACTAATATGAAGTCATTAGATGACCTAATAAACACCCATATAAGAGAAAAACTTGATTAAATTCAAGTTGGAGGGAGGGAGGTAAGGGATTCATGTGGACCCACTTACTGGGCACAATGTAAATGTATGTGGCACACCTCTGGGTGCAGGGCATAACTATAAGAGGGACTATATCTAAAAATGCAAATATCGTAACCTGTTTATACACTAACATTAACCTTAAATAAAAATAAATTGTGGTATTTTTATTGTGATTACATTAAATTTATGAATTAACTACAAAACAGTTCACATCCTTATAATGTACAATCATTTTATCCAAGACAAAAAAGGATATGTTTTGATTTTTTAAGGGCTATTTTTGTGTTTTCTTTTTCAGGAAAGTTTTAAAATATGTTAATATAATTTTGAAATGTATTGCTAAATTTATTTCTAAGTACTTTTATGTTGCTAATGCTAATAAGATTATACCTTCTACTTAGTTATTGTTTATGTATGTAAATGGTATCAATTTATGTCTATGAATTTTCTATAATACTTCCTTGCTATACTCTTTCATTATTTTGGATTAGTTTATCATTGCTTCTTTAGGTTTTCTAGGTGCACTATCATATTTTCTGCAAATAAAGAGAGTTTTTAAAAAATTTTTATTCATCTAATTATTTTAACTCCTTCAATTGAACTGGCTGATACTTTCAATGTAACATTACATAGTAGTGAATATAGAGGTTATCCTCACCTTTTTCCTAACCATAGTGAGAAAACCTCTTGTGTTTCCCCATTAAGTAAGACACTAGCTTTAAAATAAAATTATATACATTTTTATAATATTGAGGAAGTACCACCAAATCATATTTCCTAAGTATTTTTATCATAAACAGATGTTGATTTTTCAATACTGATGCAGATATATGGTTTTTCTTAGATCTATTAATTTGTCAATTTTTATTATTTCTTTTAAAATACTAAAGGGGTAAAAGTGTCTTTGTTTCATGAATTAATTGAATAATGCTGATATAAGGGCATTTAGTGTGCCTGTCAGCCGAGTACTGTATATCGTATCCCTTGTATACATACATTTTCATCCCTCACTCCTCCACCTTCTTAGTTTCTAACGTACTTTACACCTCTATATGACTATGTGTACCCATCGTTTACTTCCCATTTATTAGTGAGAACATTTCATGTTAGTTTTTTAATTCCTGAGATAGTTTGCTTAATATAATGTTTTCCCATTTCATCCAAGTTGCTGCAAAAGGCATTATTTCATTCTTTTTTTTATGGCCAGGTGGTACTCCAAGGTATATACATGCATACTTATATACCACATTTTCTTTATTCATTTATCAATTGGTGATGTGTAAGTTGATTCCATTTCTTCACAATTTTGAATCGTGTTCATTAGACATTTGAGTGCAAGTGTCTTTTTGATATCATGTCTTCTTTTCCTTTGAGTAGTTATTTGGTAGTGGGACTGCTAGGTTGAAAGGTAGATGGATGAAAGATTTAAATGGAAGACCTAAAACCATAAAAATTCTAGAGGAATATGTAGGAAAAATTCTTCTAGACATGAGCTTAGGCAAAAAATATTATGACTAACACACAATTGACAAATACAGCAACAACAGAGAATTAATAAATAGGATTTAATCAATTTAAAAAGTTTCTGGACAGCAAGGGAAATAATGAACAGAATAAATAACCTACAGAATGGAAAAAAAATTGCAAACTATACATCCAGTAAAGAACTAATGTCCAGTCTCTACAAAGAACTAAAATCAGCAAGAAAAAAACAAATATCATTAAAATGGGTAAAATATAAGAACAGAGTCTTTTAAAGATGATAGATAAATAGTTAAAAAACACATGGAAAGTGTTCAATATCATTAATCATCATAGAAATACAAATTAAAACCACAATGAGATACCATTTTACTCCTTCAGAATAGCCATTATTTAAAAAAAATCTAAAAACAATAGAAGTTGGTGTGAACACAATGAAAAAGGAATGTTGATACACTGTTGATTGAACTGTAAATTAGTACAATCTCTAGGAAACAGTCTGGAGATTCCACAAAGAATTTTATTATCAAATATATCATTGAAGTTACATTTGCATGTCTGGTATAAATCTTACTTAAACTTTATATTAGTGTGTCCTGCCCTCCATAACAAGATGTCATAGGCTGGGTGGTTCAAATAACAGAAATATATTTCTCAAAGTTCTGAAAACTGGGAAGTTCAAGATTAAGGTACTAGCGGGATAGGTTTCATTCTGAAGTGTCTTTTGGCATGTAGGTGGCTGCCATCTCACCATGTACTGATATGACCTTTCCTTTGCAGACATGTGGAGACAGAGCAAGCTTTCTACTCTTTCTTCTTATAAGGCTGCTAATTCTATGGGATCAGGACCCTATCTGTATGATCTTGTGGAGCCTTAATTTGTCCCATAAAGATTCTATTCCACTTTTTCTGATAATTATCTACCACATTTGGTATAAGACTTTGATATATAAATTTTGGGGGTGGGGCACAAACATACAGTCCATAACATTCTCCACCTGTCCCTCACAAATTCAGGTATTTAGTGCATACAAAACATATTCATTTCATCCCGCCAGTCCCAAGAGTCTTAATTCATTCCAGTATTAAGTCAAAATTTTGAAGTCTCAACTAACCATCATCTAAATTAGAAGTGGGTAAAATTGGAGATACAATTCATCCTCAAGAAAAATTTCTTTCCAGCTTCAAACCTGTGAACCGTACATGTCATGAGTTTCCAAAATACAATAATGGGACAGGCACATGATAGAATTTTCCATTCTTAAAGGGAGATAAAAAAGAAAGAAGGAAACAGTAATGGGTCTCAAGCAAGTCCAAAACTTAGCAAGTTCTATTGCATTAGATTTCAAGGCTTAAAAATAAATCTCTCTGGTTCAATGCTCTATCCTCCAGGCCCACTGGGGTGGTAATGTTACCCCCATGGCTCTGTGGGGTAGCATCACTCCTTTGACTAGGAGAGCCAGCTCTGCCCACAGATCTCTCTTTGGTGGACCTGCTCTCTCCAGCTGTGGTGAGTGTGGTAGCCCTGATGATCTCTGAATCATCTTTAGGGCCATTCTTCCCTTTGCTTAAAGAACAGCACATATTTGTAGCCAAATAGTTGTATGGTTCAGTCCTGCAACATCTAAGGAGTCTCATAGCTTTCCTTCATTAGGTGCTGGATGTTCTGTCCTCTGCCTTTCAAACATTGTCTCTGTTGGTGCGATCCTATCCCTGTTCCTGGCTTCTACTGAGATGCATGACTAAATCTTTAAGTTAACTAATGAGTTCTTTATCAAGTGATTATTTAGTCACATTCGTAGTGTTCTCTTCAGAACAAGCTTCCTCGTTGTTTTCAGTGCACATGGTCCAAACCTTCAAGATATAATTCCTCTTTTCCTAACAATATCTTGTTCTATTCATCTTCCTTCTCTTGCATTTTATCGTGAGCAGTCAGGAGAAACTAAACTGACTTTTTGCTCAGAAATCTCCTCAGCTAAATACCATATTTCATTGCCTGCAAGTTCTACCTTCCACAAAACACTACAACACATTTCAGCCAAGATTTTTTGCCACTTCATAACAAGATTGTGTTTTAACAAGTTTTAAAAACATTGTCCTTTATTTCTACCTGAGACCTCTCCAGAAAGACCTTCGATATCCACATTTCTCCTAACATGCTGTTCATGATTATTTTAGTATTCTCTAAGAAGATAGAGACTTCCTCCAGCTTTCCTCTTTTCTTTCTGATTCTTCAGGGAAATTTTCTATAACCTCCTGATTTCTACCAACAGTATCTTCACAGCAGTCCAGGCTTTGATAGCATGCAGCTCAAAACCCCTCCATCTTGGATCTCTTCTTGTTACCCCATGCACAGACACTTCTACATTTTTAGGTATGTGTAGCACCCCACCTCTTTGCACCAAAATCTGTATTAGCCTTCCCCGGATGCCATAACAAAACTGGGGGGAGGTTAAAAATGGATTTTTTTCCTCATAATTCTGGGGACTGGGGAGTACAAGATCAAAATACCAGTTGATTTATTTCTGGGTGAGGGCTCTTCTCCTGCAGAGAGTGAGCAAGAATGCGCTCTCTGATGTCTCCTCTTATATGGCCACTGATTCCATCAGACCAGGCCTTACTCTCATGACCTCATCTAACCCTAATTACCTCCCCAGTGCCCCATCTTGAAATCCCATCACTATGGGGATTAGGGCTTTAACATGTGAATTTGTGTATGTGGCAGAGGGGAGGGTGGCATGACTCTGCCCACTAACACTTCATTTTCAAATTCTGAAATACTTATAAGAAATGTTAGTCTGTGATTCTCTGTTTACTGCCTTTATCAAATTATATATCAGTATCATTCTTGCTTTATAAATGAATTTAAATATTTTTGATCTTCTTTTATGTTCTAATTTGTCTCTAATGTTTGGGAGAATCATTTGGTAAAAGCATTTATTGCTGGTACTAGTTTTCTGAAGTAGTTCCTTTAAAACTTTATTTCTTCTATGAAAATTTATCTGTTTAATTTTTCTAGCCTGTTGAAATTGATTTTGGTAAACAATTTTCCTTCAAAGTCATCTGTTTGTGTAGAGATCCGTCTAAACTTCTCCATAGTGAAGTGACTGTGGACCTGTCTAGATTACTCTAATTTCAAAAAATAAACACTAAATTCTGACTAAATTTATAAAAATAAAGATTTCTTTATGCTAAGTTATCAGGGAACTTACATATAATAATATTTTTTCATTGTAATAATCATTGTTTCTATTTACTTGTGTTATATTTATCTTTTTTTCTTATAATAATATACTTTTACTATTAGCCAGTCAGGAGATTGATGGCAGGTTTCTCAAGGTCAAGAGTTTACCTTCTACACACTTTATACACTGCTATAATGTGCCACATAATTCAGTTCTCACAGTTGGTGTTCAATGAATATATGATTATAAAGAGCACTATGGACTCTAATTGATGTTTGACATTTCATAATAATCTTCTTGCATCATATCATGTACCCCATGCTAGGAACAAAAATTGATTTAAGAAAACCTATTTCTGTATAAAACTCTTAATAGTGATACAAAATTTAGCTATACTCTGCAAATAACTCAAAATAATATATTTAGAGAGTAGCGATTGTTGAGAAGTATGAATAAAAAAATGATAACTTGACATTTAAAAGAGTGAAAGTTTCATACCATTAACCACAATGAGAACTATGTGAGAATAAAAAAAAAAATCTCTGCCAAAAGAAATATTTATGAACTAGTTAAGAGTTCAAGCACAAGTACATTTGACATCTAAGAGAAGTTGGCTGATTTTTGTATGTCCTTGTCTGAGATTGACTTTTCCTATTTTCACTCAATTAAAGAGTGGCAATTTGGTTATTTATAAGATAGCATTCCAGGGATCTATGGAATGTTTCAAAATATCATTAATGACATAGTCATACTATTTACGAAGCAACCATTTCTTCAGGTGGGTCCTGGTAGTGAATTTTCACACTCTGTATCAGCATCGTCACTGAACATAAAAACAAGGTGGCTGCATCACCATTAGACTATCAAGTGAACACCAGCACAGCACTTTTTTAAGTCACTAATCTCTCTGCAGTCATCAGTGAGGAGTCTATCAGGAAAAGGTGACCTTGAGGCAAACTTCACTTTATCTGTAAAGTTTCAATGATTGTAGGTTTCTCTATAGTTGGAGTTATAAAATGGAATTCCCTTCACTGACAATCATCATAAATAATTTCACATAGTATCATTTCAGAGCAATAAATGCATTTGAAAATAGGGAATTAAGTATCTTAATAAAAAGAATTAGTCAGACTCTTTTAATCTAAGTTTATTTTATTTATTTATATTAGAGACAGAGTCTCACTTTATAGCCCTCAGTAGAGTGCTGTGTCACAGTTCACAGCCACCTCCAACTCCTGGGCTTAGGCGATTCTCTTGCCTCAGCCTCCTGAGTAGTTGGAACTACAGGCACCTGCCACAATACCCGGCTATTTTTTTGTTGCAGTTTGGCCGGGGCCAGGTTCGAACCCACCACAGAGGGTTCAGCACCCTACTCACTGAGCCACAGGTGCTGCCCTTAATCTAAGCTTAAATGGCCTATTTTCATGGGTTTCTTGCTTGCTGTATTTAAAAAGTATCCAGAATTGAAAATAATCTACCATTAAATATAAAAGTTCTAGAAATTTATGTGTATAACAGATGAAATTTATAAACTGATTCAGATTAGCCAAGTCTGACTGTTGCGTTGGGGTTTAACGGGAGACAGACAGCGTCACCACAGGTGCAGTCTCGCATCTGGAATTATTATAGTGAAAGAGAG
>CAUYQV010084197.1:0-12194 GCA_963574575.1 Galagoides demidoff
GGGCTCAAGCGAGTCTTCTGCCTCCGCCTCCCAAGTAGCTGGGACCACAGGCGCCCGCCACAACGCCCGGTCATTTTTTTTTTTTTTTTGGTTGCAGCCATCATTGTTGTTTGGCGGGCCCGGGCTGGGGATTTGAACCCGCCACCTTAGGTGTATGTGGCTGGCGCCTTAGCCAATTGAGCCACAGGCGCCGAGCCAAGAACAAATTTTTAAAAACCAAGATCCCACTTATGTTGCCTGCAAGAAAACACTTCAAATATAAAGACTCAGGTAAGCTGAAAGTTAGTGGAAAGGAAAATGTGTATAAGAAAGGAAAGCGGTTTCATGAATAATAGCTCAAATAGACTTCAAAACTAAGAGTACTACCCTAGACAAAGAGGCTCATTTTGTAATAATAAAAGAGTCATTTCATTAGGAAAGCATCGCAATCATGATTGTTTTTACACCTAATATTAGAGCTTCAAAATGCATGGAGCAAAAATTGGTGAAACTAAAAGAAGACACAGACAATTGGACAATTACACAATTGAAGATTTTAACATCCTTCTTTGTCAACTGGCAGAACAAATTAGAAAAACTGAAGAAGTAAAAAGTCAGTAAAGACAGCTCATCATAGGAATATCTTTAAGAGGAAAAAAAACTGAGGTGTTTTTATATTCTTAGTTCTTTTCAGAGAATTTGAGGGAAGAATTAATGGTAGCTCCATCAAAGCCAAGCAAATTGTGAAAAAAAGGCAATGATTCAAGAAAAACAAAAAGAAAACATCATCATTGCAAATTATGTAGAAACACACAGTGATAATAATGGAAGCCCTGGATACTGCCCAAACTGAAAAAAAAAAAATTTTTTTTTTGCACTTTTTGGCCAGGGCTTGGTTTGAACCTGCTACCTCCAACATATGGGGCTGGGGCCCTACTCCTTTGAGCCACAGGTGCCGCCTATCTGAACTAAAAATTTTTATGCAACTTTATGATATTGGAAGGTTGGGGTTAGACATCAATGTAGGACATGGTATAAGAAAATTAAATCATCCCAGATGATACTAAGTTCTTCAAATGTATAAAGAAAGCACTATCAAAGCATCATGAGGGATGAGGGTTGACAATTAAGTTCGCAAACTTGTCCTTTGAGAAGGTGCTCCATATCTGTCGCTCAATATCACTGTGGTCACCTCTAAGTGCATCTCTGGGCCACCTGATGGCCATGGTGATATTCATCAGTGAGATATGGAGCACTGTTTCTAGGATGAGTTTATGAACTCAACTGTCTGCCCTTGTATAGGACAGAAATAGCTACAGGAGCTACAGGAGGAAAGTGACTACTTCTGGGAAAGCCAAACTCAAAGGCAAGTGGGGGAGCAGGGAGGGGATTGCTGGGGATGCTCCTCTACAAGCCACATATATGCTGTGGCTTAAATCCTGCACAGGCATCATCTGTAAATTTCTAATTACAAATTAAATGTTATAATTGTGTCTGAGATCTCACGATTTCACACTCAAGGCTTTAGGCAGATGTTCAGTTACCCTTACAGTGGAGATACCACTGAATTTAATAACATTAATGACAACAGACAATCACAGGCAAAGATCAATCTACTTGAGCACCCTGGCAGGGCATACTGTGAACAGGGGTGCACGCTCCACCCCGCAGGCCTTCATGGAGAAGCAGAAGCCCCTGTGTGAAGTGACAGTAACGATGTGTTGGTGGTTCTAAAATTTTAAATGCCACAGCCACTCCTTTATTTCATTGTATTTTATTCCCTTCATTGCTCAATGCATTTGCATATATTTAGAGAAATCTTGCAGTTCAGAGATTTGAGGGAAGAATTAATGGTAGCAACCCTGAAAACTAAGCAAAAAGTTACAACAAGGGCAATGGTTGACTTCCAGGAGAACACTGCTGTTTGGGGTTGTGTCTACGTTTCTGAACTCTTCCCTACTCGCAATCACCATGTCAGGAATCCCTGCAAGGTCCATGGAACTGGTTTGGGCTCATGCTCCAAAAACGTGTCTCCCATGACAAAGGGATTTCCATGAAGCAGGCAGACACCAGAGAGTGACAGATCCCCTGGGTCACACCTTGAGTGGCCAACCTTGTCTCTACCTTCGGTAGGAGATAGCTGTGTTAATCAAGAGATTCTTAGCAGCCGGTAAAATAATAATAATAATAATAATCTGCTTTCTGGGCAGCGCCTGTGGCTCAAAGGAGTAGGGTACTGACCCTATATGCCAGAGGTGGTGGGTTCAAGCCCAGCCCTATCCAAAAACTGCAAACAAACAAAAAAAAATCTGCTCTCTAAACCTCTTCTTCTCAGACATACAATTGGTTTTTATCTTTTGAAGGATGAACAGAGAAACACAGTCCCCTCCGGGCTGGATGCTACACCAACCAAAAGAGGAAGCTGACAAAACAGACTCTGCCTCTGGCTGGCTGTGCATCAAAATGCCTTGTGCCACCCCCTGACCAGCCAGAATCTCTTGCATATCACAGCCAGGCTTGGTCCGGCATGTACCAAGCGCCTGCTGTGCTGGTGACTCACCCACGGGACACCCGCAGGATGTGAAGCTGCACACACAACATGAAGGTGTGGTCTTCATGTGAACGTCCAGGTAGGACACTCACAATTCAACAGTCCAGTCCCCACTTTCTACAGTGTCCCCAGGTGCCTTCTCATAACACAGGCTGCCCCTTCCCCAAAGCATCACTGCCCCTCATGGCCAGCTCAGCTCAGCACGGTGCCTGGTCCATGCCTGGTATGGAGTTGGTACTTAACAAATATGAAAGACTAGTTTAAATGCCATGTAACTGTGAATTCATCTATCAAGAACAGACTCTCCTGGCCTCCCCGACCCTCGACTCCTCCGCCCTTAACTCACTCTCTGGTCTTCCTCTCACTCCACAACCTGAATCCACCTGCCCTGGTCTTGCTCTTCCCACCCCAGTGGCATGACAGCTGTAGAGTGCGTGGGGAGGGGAGGCGAAGGGCCCACCCCAGGAGCAGGCATAAGGAAATGCATTGTCTGTAGATAATTTGAGAACAATACTTAAGCCTATAGAGAGCAGGTCTGCTTTTCATTATTGCCATGCAGCGTTCATTCCCAGAAAAATGCCCGAGAGCCCTGCCAGAGCAGAACGCTCCACCAACCCTGCCCCCACCGTCTGTCCACTGGGATTTCAGCTGCTTAGTTCATTGTCCTGCCCCATTCCCACTAGAAAATGGCTGTCACTGAAAGTATTTTCTCTAATTTTTCTTGTGTGTGATTTATCTTCTGGTATGGACTTTCACATTAAGAACCTGTTTTAACACTGTGTGTGAGCCCACCTGCGCTCCCTGTGTGGTGCCCAGTGGGGAGAGCATGGGGGGTGCTCAATAAATACTGGGTCAAGCTTGGATTGGGTTTCTACCCACCACCTGGAAGGTGGGATGGGAAGGGGCCCTGGCAGAAACGTCAGTGGATGAGGAAGCCCAAGAAAAGCACTTCATGGTAAGGCTGAGAAACAAAGCCAGGAAGATGCCCCTCCTCCTCCAGCCCTGGGCCGGCCGCACACCCCAGGGCCTGACCCTCTCACCCCCTCCAGCCCTCTGCCACCCACCCCAGGCCTGACCCTCTCACCCCCCTCCAGCCCTCTACTGGCACACCTCAGGGCCTGACCCTCTCACCCCCATCCTCTGCTACCTTCCTTCAGAACCTTCTCTGGAAAACTGCTGTGGGCAGGTGCAACACTAACCCTTGGCGTGTGTCATCTCCTCTGATCTCTACTGGGAACTGATATTGACTAAAGCACAGGCTAAGGAACCAGGGCTGGATGGGGTTAAACAGTTCACCCAAGATTGTTCGTGTGGCTCCTAGTCGAGCTAGAGTCAGGTGGCCTACCCCAGAGTTTATCCTCTTAATGACGGAATGTTTTAGGGTATTTTGTTTTGTACAGATATTCTCAGAATCAAGGAGAATCAGGCAATGCTCCACCCCATCTTTCTCTTACTACATCAGTTGCAACTCAGAAGTCAAACCAGCCTTGACCCGAAACCACCATGAACAAGGTCTTCCCACAGAGCTGCGTGTGCCAGCTCCCTCCCTTCCACATCAATAGGTATCAGCTCCTCTCTGCTGACAGAGGAGCTAGATCAGCAGCTGCTACCTGATGCCCCACTCATTTTGGCCGCCAACCCCACATGCCAACTTCCAAGTGAAACCCACAGTATTAGATGCTATGCTCAACCACTGGAATAAAAGAAAACAAAACCTCTGGTTGACTCTTTCACAGATCTAAGGTGTCACCAATGTCCCTTCTATAGAGCCAAGCAGGAGGTCCTGTCCACACAGGGACCCAGGGGACAGTAGTGACAAAGTGCCCAGCAAGTTACATAATCATGACATCACTGGGTACAGTTACAACAAAAACAGTGCCTTCTAGCAGGACGGTGGCAAAAATACCCAAACAACTTGAGCCACTCAATTATTTAAACCAAATTGTATTAATTATTTGGTTTGGGACTTGGCAGGTGGTGAGGAAGGCGGCTTGCTATGGTGAACTAGCCAGGGCTTCACAGACTGCATTGTGCATATGAACCCCACAGAGTCCTTTGAAAAATAGAAATTCTGATTCAACTTCTCTGGGGCCAGGCCTGAGATGCCGACAGTCCTCTCTCCCAGGTGACACCAAGGCTGTGGCTCCCTGGCCATCTTCTTGAGTAAAGGAAGAAGAAGTGGACCTTGGAGCATTTCTCAAGGAAACAAAGCCTATCTAGAAGATTCCCCAGTCTCTTACCCAGAGCCTTCCCTCTGAGGCCCCCCCCCCCACACACACACCCCTCCTGTCCTTTTTACCATGCCCTCCAGGTTTTATGCTGACCTCTAAATCTCTGGCTCCCCCTCTCCAAGCAGCGTTCCATCCCTGGACATTCCCAGTGTGTCCCACCTTCACAGTCCCCCTGTGTATAGGGAGGACCTCAGCCTGCTGCTCAAGGCAGACAGCTGTTCTGGAACTACCACACAAGGAAACAGAGGGTTAAGGGAATTTTCAGAAAACTGCACGTGCTGACAAAACTGCCCCCAGCTCCACACCCAGTTTCCTTTACACAAAAAGATGAGAAAGCTCCAAGCAGCAGCCTGTGAGCGGAACCCTGTGCTCCTGCAGGAACTGCCCCCCAGAAGGGGAAGGGGATGCGGCCAGGTAAGCTCCGGGAAGTCTGCCCGCCCCTTCGCTTCCCCGCAGGGCCTTAGTACAGGAAAGGCTCTAAGAGTCTTGCAGTAAAGACATTCATTTAGTGCCATTTAAGCCAATGAGTCACAAGTTTACTCACTGGGCATGGAGCTTTTATTTTTTCCCCACAGCATCTCACGGGCAAGTTTCTCAGAGAGAGCATTTAAAGTAATCTTTTTTTTTTACAAGGCAAAATAATCCATCTTTTGATATATTTGAGATCTAAAAATCTGCCTACAAAATGCAAAGTAGCTCTCAGCAATGTTTCAGCCTCAGTCTCGTAGACCATTAGACGAAGGGCTGTCACTGACGTTCTTTAAAATCACAGTTGGCAGGTGATACACTAGGAGGAAAGGGACTCCTGGTTTGTAGTAAACCCGGCCTCAATCCCAGCTCTACCCCTCCCAGGAAGGAAGGCCCTCGCTGCAGGGCTGTTGTGAGACGTGCCACCACCTATATACAGAGCCTGGTATTGAGAAATAGAGCGTTTGAACAGGGTGTGCAGAGGCTGCAGTCCTTGAACCAGCCCCATGTCCCTGCAGTCATGGACCAGACCTGGGCCTGCCTGTTCTCGCCCAGGTTTTTATGGCAGCCCCATTTAATTGCATGTGTCTGAGCATTTTTTTTATCAAGTAATGACAGGTTATCTGATCAAAGGACTTTTCTTAAATGAACATGAACTCTGAGTCACACTTTTGGTAGATAATTTTAGATGCATTTAACATTTCCCTGAGCTCCATATTCCTCTAAAACATCCCTTAAAATATCAATTAATCTAAAAGTTTCATGCAGAAGAAAGGGCATGTGTCCCAGAACCAAGCCAGTGCTATTTCAGCTTTGCTGCTAATTGACCTATGGACAGTTACTCAGTCTCTCTGCGCAGTCTCTGAAATATGGATAACACTATGTACACCTATTTGGCAGAGTTGTTAAGAGAATGAACTATGTAACATCAAACATGTCATTTAATATATAAAGTGCAGAGAACCATGCCTAACACTTAGTGAATGCTCAACGCTGCTGACCCCGCACCTGTCTCCCATGACCCCCCCACACACACCTGTCTCACAATACCCTCAGAGGCAGACAGTGGATCCTACTGGGCAAATCAGTCCAACTCTCAACAGCAGTGGGAAAGCCTAGGGGTAGATGCCTATGGTCCTGGAGGGAAAATCGTTATTATCAAGGAGATGAAAATCCCACAACAGATTTCAGACCTCCCCAGTAGCTCAGAACACAGTATCCCATAGTCTTATGCCTTGACATGCTGGGGACTCTGGGCCAAGGGTAGGGGGAGGGTAGGAGCGGCCTCAGAGACAAGGCCACTCTGATCCTCTCCCGCCGGCCTGTCTCCCACCCTCTTTCTCTCCCAGAGCAGGTCACAGAACTCGGAATTCTCCTTCCCCCCAAATGACTCTTAGAAACCAGAACTCCTTCCCTCTAAGCAAGCCATAAGACCTAGAAAAGTTACTCTCTCCCTTCTCCCATGAAGACCTTCATTCCAGAGGCGTCCTGCTGCATTCCCCAGAGGCAGAATGATACACACAGCCCTGAGAAGGTCTCTGAGCAGACAGGCCTTGCTAGTTCCCCACAGCCTGTTACATTAGCTCACACCCTTCTGCCCACTCGCATTTCCACATGGCTGAATATTCTTCATCAAAACTAAGCATAACAATAACAAGTTTTCTCAGGGTCTTTGGGTCTTCATTTCCGAAGCCTCCTATGCCATACAAAACTCAGATTAAGTAAGTTTTTTGCACTTTTCTCTTGTTAAGCTGTCTTTTGTTATAGGAGCTTCAGCTGTGACCTTATGACAGGTATCACACATTTCCGCCCCTATGAAAGACAGATTGTTGAATAAAACCTTTCCTTACTTTTTCTTCCAAACAGCTAGAGGTCTTTCTGCTGGTTATAAAAGTGATCTAGAGTATGATTACACAGAACACTGGTAGAGTCAGCAGCACTTTCACTCCAGGAAGAGACCCTGAGGGGAGAGAAAGTATTAGACACCTTCTGACAGGTTGTTTCTAGGCCAGAAAAAATTAGGATTTATAAGTTGCCAACAGTTCTCCCCAGCTGTGGTGAGAGGACTAGGCGGGCCGGCACAGGGACTGAAGTCAGCCCATGTGGTGCCTGGAGCAGGAAAGCCAACTCAGAGTGTGGGCTGGGACATTTGGCAACCTACGGGGGAGTGTGTGCATGTGTGTGTGTGCGCGCGCACATGTGTCTTTAACGTCCTTGCAAAATGTTGTACTTCCTTTCTTCCCAGTTTGTCGCCAAGGGTGTTTCTGTTGGTGAAGAGTGACAACAGCCAGGTACCAGAAATACCTGCAAATAAATTTAGCTATTACTCTGGATAATAATCCAGGCCTGATTTCACTGTCTTGGCAGAGGCAGGGGTGTTGGCAGGGAGGCTGCAGTGGGCTCAGTAACAGAATGATGGTAACGAGGGAGGTAATGATGACAGAGAAGGGTTAGTGAACTTAAAGTCAGTTCAATAGGAATTATCCAGTATGAACCTTAGAAAGAAAAAACATTCAAAAATGAACTGAGTTTTAAGGACCAGCATACAATATTGAAGGTCTAACATTTTTATTTTTGGAGTCAAGAAGGGGAAAAAAAGACATTGGTACAGAAAAATTAATGTGAAGAAATAATGGCCAAAA
Organism: Galagoides demidoff; assembly: GCA_963574575.1. Classification (NCBI taxonomy): domain Eukaryota; kingdom Metazoa; phylum Chordata; class Mammalia; order Primates; family Galagidae; genus Galagoides; species Galagoides demidoff. The sequence goes on from CAUYQV010084197.1 coordinate 7,872, forward strand.
ATGTCTCAGATGTGGTGGAAAACATAAATTTATGGAGTCAAATTTGAGCAAACTCCAAATAGTATAATCTCAAAGAAGACCATCCCATACCCCATGCATCATAATCGCACTGCTGCAAACCAAAGGTAAAGACATTGTCTTACAGCTGGGAAAAGAAATGATGTATCACACACATGGGGACAGTTCATTCCTCATCAGAAATCACGGAGGCCAGAACATTGGGAGTCAACAGTTTCCAGGCACTGGAGGAAAAAGCCCTGTCAAATGGGAATTCTCTATCTGGCAAAAATGTTGTTTAAGAACGAAGGTGAATCAATTCTCAGCCTTTTGGCTAAGATCAAGTGAAAGATGAAGGTGAGGTGAAGGTATTTTCAGTGGAGGAAATCTAAGATCCTTCAGCAGTAGACGTGCTCTAAGTGAGACACTGAGGGAGTTCTGAACATGGAAGAAAAATGATGCCAGATAGAATCACAAAACTTCCCAAGTAAAGAAGACCAAAAATGACAGCGAACGCTTGGGTCAATATAACAGCCTGTTTTTTCTCATCTTAAATTCCTTAATATGTGTATGAATTTTGGTTTCAAACCAAGTATTCCATCATTGTCTCAGAGAGTTTTAAATATCTGCAGCGGCAATACACATGATGGGCACGGTGCAGAGGGAGGGGGCCAGGGGGCTTTAGGGCTGTGAGCTTTCTACAGTGTGTGTGAAGTGGTGAAAATCTGAACTTTGACTGAAAAATCAGGTATGTAGATTACAGTCCCAGAAACTGTGATTCACACACACACAAATAAATTAATTAATTAAGAACTTATGAAGAATTGAAAAGATAATAATTTAAAGTGGAATGATGAATATCAAGAAATTTAAAAGAGAGCAGGAAAGGGGTGGAAAGAGTACAAAAGGCAGGAGTAATGGACAGATTTTTTTTTTTTTGAGACGGAGCCTCAAGCTATCCCCCTGGGTAGAGTGCCATGGCATCACAGCTCACAGCAACCTCCAACTCCTGGGTTCAAGCGAGTCTCCTGCCTCAACCTCCCAAGTAGCTGGGACCACAGGCACCCGCCACAACGCCCGGCCATTTTTTGGTTGCAGCCATCATTGTTGTTTGGCGGGCCCGGGCTGGGGATTCGAACCCGCCACCTTGTGTGTATGTGGCTGGCACCTTAGTGGCTTGAGCCACAGGTGCTGAGCAGACAGATTTTTTTTAAACAATAGATCCAAATTCAATTTATCAATAATGACTTTAAATTATGTAAATGATATAAACAGAGACAAAAATTATCCAATTAGATAGGGAAAAAATACCTGACGATATGCTGAATGAAAGAAATTTACTTTAATTTTAGAGATAGATTACAAATTAAAGAAGGGCCCTAAAAACTGGAGAGGTATACCATGTTAATCAATTGGAAGACTCGATTTTGCTAGGATGTCAAGTCTCCCTAAATAGATTTGTAGATATAATGCAATTCTAATCAAAATCTCATCAGGATTATTGATTGATTGATCGATTGACTGATTGAGACAGGGTCTCATTCTATCTGGGCTAGAGTGCAGTGCATCATGATAGCTCATGGCAACCTGAAACTCCTGAACTCAAGTGATCCTCCTGCCTCAGCCTCCAAGTGTAGCTAGCACTACAGGCAGGCATCATCTCACCCAGATCTTGTTTTTCTTACTTTTTGTAGACATAGGGATCTCACTCTGTTGCTCAGGCTGGTCTTACACTCCTGGCTCCGGGTGATCCTCCTGCCTCAGTCTTGCAAGGTGTGAGTCTCAGTGCCCGGCCCCAGCAGGATTATTTAGATGTTGACAAGCTGATTCTAATACTTACACGGGAAGTCAAAGGAGCTAGAATAACCAAAACAATTTTGAAAAAGAAGGCAAACTTGGAGGATTTACACTATATAATTTTAAGACATATGATAGAATACTGTACAATAATGAAGAAAGTGTATAGGGATCTAGATAATGTGGTATTGGCAAAATGATGGGCACACAAATCAATGGAGTAGAATAGGGATCTAAAAATAGGCCCACACACATATAGTTAATTGATTTTTTATAATAGTACAAAAGCAGTTTAATCAAGAAAGGCTATTTGACACATGATTCTTTCTTCATATGCAAAGGTTAATTTCAACCTATACAAAACCATATGCAAAAATTAATTCTAAGTGGATTATGGACCTAAATGTAAAATGTAAAACTCTAAAACTTTAGAAGAAAATGGAAATCTTTGGGAATATAGGCTAGACAAAAATCTATTTAGCTATAAGCACAAGCCATATAAAAAAATTCAACAAATTGAACATTATCAAAATTAAAACTTTGGTTCTGAGAAAGACACTGTTAAAAGAATAAAAACAAGCCAATATTGTATTGAATGGAGTTAAGTTGAGATCATTTCCACTCAGATCAGGAATGAGGCAAGGTTGCCCATTATCTCCATTGCTCTTTAACATTGTAACGGAAGTTTTAGCCATCGCAATCAGGGAAGAAAAAGTGATTAAGGGTATCCATATAGGGTCAGAAGAGATTAAACTTTCACTCTTCGCAGATGATATGATTGTATATCTGGAAGATACCAGGGAGTCTACTACTAAATTCTTAGAAGTAATCAAGGAATACAGCAGCGTCTCAGGTTATAAAATCAACACTCATAAATCAGTAGCCTTTATATACACCAATAGCAGCCAAACCGAAAAAACAGTCAAGGACTCTATTCCGTTCACAGTAGTGCCAAAGAAGATGAAATATTTGGGAGTTTACCTAACAGAGGACACAAAAGATCTCCATAAAGAGAACTATGAAACTCTAAGAAAAGAAATAGCTGAAAATGTTAACAAATGGAAAAACATACCATGCTCATGGCTGGGAAGAATCAACATTGTTAAAATGTCAATACTACCCAGAGCAATATATAATTTTAATGTAATCCCCATTAAAGCTCCACTGCCATACTTTAAAGATCTAGAAAAAATAATACTTCATTTTATATGGAACAGAAAAAACCTCGAATAGCAAGACATTACTCAGGAACAAAAACAAAGCAGGAGGAATCACACTACCAGACCTCAGACTATACTACAAAGCCATAGTGATCAAAACAGCATGGTACTGGCACAAAAACAGAGAGGTAGATGTATGAAGAGAATAGAAAGCCAACAGATGAATCTAGCCACCTACCATTATCTGATCTTTGATAAGCCAATTAAAAACATTCAATGGGGGAAAGATTCCCTATTTAACAAATGGTTCTGGGCTAACTGGATGGCAACCTGTAGAAGACTGAAACTACACCCACACCTTTCACCATTAACTAAGATAAACTCTCACTGGATTAAAGATTTAAACTTAAGACATGAAACTATGAAAATACTAGAAGAAAGTGTAGGGAAAACACTTGAAGAAATCGGCTTGGACAAAAAAATTATGAGGAGAACCCCTCGGGCAATTGAAGCAATGTCAAAAATTCACTTTTGGGACCTGATCAAACTAAAAATTTTCTGCACAGCCAAGAGCACAGTAAATAAAGCAGGTAGACAGCCCTCAGAATGGGAGAAGATATTTTCTGATTATGTCTTCGACAAAGGTTTAATAACCAAAATCCACAGAGAACTCAAACGTGTTAGCAAGAAAAAAACAAGTGATCCCATCTCAGGGGGGGCAAGGGACTTGAATAGAAATTTCTCTAAAGAAGATAGGTGCATGGCCTACAGATATATGAAAAAATGCTCTCCATCCTTGATCATCAGAGAAATGCAATTCAAAACTACTTTGAGGTACCACCTAACCCCAGTAAGATTAGCCCATGTCACAAAATCCCAAAACCAGAGATGTTGGCATGGACATGGAGAAAAGGGAACACTTCTACACTGCTGGTGGGAATGCAAATTAGTTCATTGCTTTTGGAAAGACATCTGGAGAACACTTAGAGAACTAAAAATAGACCTGCCATTTGATCCTGCAATTCCTTTATTAGGTATATATCCAGAAGACCAAAAATCTAATTACAACAAAGATATCTGTATCAGAATGTTTATTGCAGCCCAATTCATAATTGCTAGGTCATGGAGGAAGCCCAAATGCCCTTTGACCCATGAATGGATCAATAAATTGTGGTATGTGTACACCATGGAATATTACGCAGCCCTAAAGAAAGATGGAGGCTCGGCACCTGTGGCTCAATCGGCTAAGGCGCCAGCCACGTACACCTAAGGTGGCGGGTTCGAATCCCCAGCCCGGGCCCACCAAACAACAATGATGGCTGCAACCAAAAAAAAAAAATGGCCAGGCGTTGTGGCAGGCGCCTGTGGT
>CAUYQV010084198.1:0-12020 GCA_963574575.1 Galagoides demidoff
CTGAGAAAATGACATGAAGGCTGTGTTGATCAGTTTGATGGAAGTATTTCAGATTGCATGTGAAAACCCCACACTGTACCCCAGAAGGGCATTAATGTACATAGTTACCATTCAATAAAATTAAAAAAAAAAAAAAAAAAAGCACTGTGCTGACCAAACAAAACAGACCTACAGGGCCAGGAGCTCGCAACCATAGAGGCCGAGTGACAGTCAGGGCACCTAGTAGTTGCTCACTAAGCTCCAGAGGGCCCAGGGATGAGTGTATTTCCTCCACCTCTTCCTCCTCTCTTTCTGTCCTGTCCATCCCTTACCTGGTGAGCTCTGAGTTTTCTTCAGGGGCAGTACTCTTTACGAGCACTCACAGCTGAGCCTAGGCCACAGATGTCCTGCCCTCTCCACGCTCCCTTTTGTTTTTTCTGTATACATCCCAGCTGCCCAGGGATGTCTGTGGCAACTTTCCACAGGGGGTTAAAGACCCCTAGCTCAGCAGCTACAGAGTGTGTTTCGTAGGGTGGAAGGAGTGACTTCAAAGTGCCATTACTGCTTCCTGCCTCTTAAATTGAAAGCCAGCATCTCAAGGAATAAAGAATCCTTGCTGTGGGCGCCTGAGCCATGCTGTAGCAGGATTAATTATCCTCTCTGAGCGGAACTCTCTGGGGTTCTGGTAGTGTCTTTAGAAGATGCACATCTGGAGTTGGTCCAGCTGCCTTTCACTTCCTTGTGTTGGGGTGTGTGTGTATTGGAAGGTCAGGGTCAGGGGCAAGAGATTGGGCCTTGTTTATTTATTTTTATTCTTTCCTTACTCCTTCTCTTCCTTGTCATCTCCCTCCTCCTTTTTTTTTTTTTTTTTTTTTTTGAGATAGAGTCTTACCTTGTAGCCCTCTGTGTCACAGCTCACAGCAACCTCTAACTCTTGGCCTTAAGGGATTCTCTTGCCTTGGCCTCCCAAGTACTGAGACTACAGGTGTGCGCCACAATACCCAGCTATTTTTGTTGTTGTTGTTGTTGCAGTTGTCATTGTTGTTTTAGCTGGCCTGGGCTGGGTTCAAACCTACCTCGGTGTATGTGGCCCGTGCCCTACCCACTGAGCTATGGGCACCACATTTTTCTTCTTTTTACAAAAGGCTTTGTAGAAATAATATGTATTCACTGAAAACATTTAACTTAGAAAAGTTTAAATGAAGCAAAAGAAACAAAAATAAAACAAAACAAATATTGCTTTGCAGAAAATTACTGACATCTCAACATCTCTCCAGATGTTTCTTTGTATGTAGATAAACCGATAGAGAAAGGAGTATTTAATTTTACATAGCTGGGCTCATAAAGTATCTGTACTGTTATGCAATACGCTTTTTTCTTTTCTTTTTTTTTTTCACTTAAACCACATATTGGGGAACGTCTTTCCCTCACAATGTGTTTAGATCTGCCCCATGACTGTGGCTAAAGAATATTTCCTGGATGTGCCATAGATTGATTATTCATCAAGCCCAGTATTGTGAAGATGCACACACTTGTCCTTTCAGGGTCCCCAGGGCTTCTCTGGGCCTAGAATACTTTACCCCATGGATGGACACTGGACAGTCTCCTAAATGGCCTTCCTGCTTCCAGTCCTCCCTCTAGAAAATCCACACTCCTCACTGTAGCCAGAACTAGCTTTTGGCTATGCTAATAAAATAAATGCCACTTCTCTGCCTAAAACCCAGGAATCTCGTCCTATCACTCTTAAAATCCAGACCCCTTGCCATAGTCTCATAAAATCTGGCCCTGTCCACCTGGTTTCCTCTGATCTTTTCTCCTGCTAGTTCAAAATCATTTGTTCCCATCCCAGAACCTCTGCACTCACAGCTCCCTCTGCCTGGAACCTTTCACCTTGCCAATAGCTTTTCACCACTCAGGTCTCAGCTCAGAGAGCTCCTTTCTTACTCCCCACCAGTGCTAGTCCCCTCCCTCTGCCAATCATTGTTCCATTCCTCTGTTTTAAAATTTTCTTTATGATATTTATTGCTCTCTGTCTCACTTATTTGTTTCCATGTTTATTGTTTCTGCCCCCCCCACCCCCCAAGGACAGAGACCTTGTTTGCAGCACTTAGGACACTGCCCAGTACCCAGAGGAACAGAGTAATTATTTGTTGAATGAATGAATCGACTCCCTGGCCTCTAAAAAACCCCACACTCTTAATCACTCCCCCTCCCCCTTTTCCCTGGCTCATTCTGCATCTCTTTTTTAAAGTAACTCTGCTTTTCAAAGTGAGCTTGAATGTCTCTCCCCCCAAAGCCAAAATTCAGAACCCAGCTGCAGCCCTCTCAGTTCCATCTCTCACAATGATGTACAGAAGCTCTGGGTCTCCTGTGTACATCCCTTCCTCTGCAGGAAGGCTGCTCCTCTCCTTCTCTAATTCCTGCCATCTGGCCTCTGCTGCCCTAACTTTACCCACTCTTAGTCCAGTTAAAATGTCACCACCCACAGGAGTCTGGCTGGTAGCCATAGGAATGATCTGATATCTCTTCTGTACTCACACAACACTTCATCTTTTTCACCCTTGAGGTACTGGCATTTTATGCCTCCAATATTGTCATTTGCATTTCTAGCTTAATCTTTCTGACCAGATTACAAATTCCTTGTTGGCAGAGACTAACCCCTCCATAACAGCTGAAATAGAGGCAGCATATTGCATACAGTAGCTTTTTTAATCTGCACTGGGACACTATCAGCTGGGAACTGGAATGAACCTTGTTTTGCAGACAAGAGTCTCAGATACTTGTCAAAAGTGACCCAGCTAGTAAGTGGTGAAGCTTGGATTTGAATCCATAGCCTGAACCTTCAATCATGAGATCCCTGCATAGGTGGCAAAAACCTTCCTGCTGTGTTTTCCTGTCTATCTGCAGTAAGGGCAGGCCCTTTGCTCCCTTTAAAGTGAAGGGCCTTTGGGGATACCCTTAGTGTTAAGGAAAACAAATCAAAGGACTGAAAGCTTACAGCCAAATCTGAGCACCTACCTGTGGGGCTCTGTGTCCCTACTGATGACTCAGGAGTCAGGCAGGGAGGGGCTGACTTCTGTGACACTGTTGTGCTAAAGCATTTCCCTAAATTATGCCCAGGCCTCCTTCCCTCCCTCCTTATCCAGCTGCAGAAACATGTGGCAACCTTCTGGACTGTGTGTTTTGTAATCCTTCTGATTCCCTGGCTGTTCCTTTTCTCTTCCATCATCCCTCTTTTCTTTCCCAGAGTGTACTGCAGCCTGAGCTGTGGGTCCTGGGAGAAGCAGCAGCCCGCAGTCTACATCTTTGTGGCCTAAGCTCTCAAGTGTCTGTCAACCTGTTGTGTTCATAAGTGTTTTGGAGTTGCCTAGTTGAAGTCAGTGACTCACATATGGGGTCTGATAAGGTACGATGTCACATTCTGGACAGGAGTGGGACTATACTCCCAAGTTCTTACCACAACAAAACCTCTATCACTCAGGTGGCAAACTACGTTAAATGTCTGGAATCAGTTCAAAGCTACTCATTACCCAGTCTCAAGTTAGAAACCCATGGCCAATCTTGTTTCATCGCTCTCACTCACTTCCCCTCTGTCGTGTTACTTTGAAGACAATCTTAGAAATCATATGTTGTTATATATGGTTATAAATAAGCCAAAGATGGCATCTATGTATTGGCCCCTATGTTGCTGATTTCTTTACTGCAGACTGAGACCCATCAAATTTTCACTGTTTTCAAAATAGCCCAAACAAGCAGAGTTTTAGTCACTTAGAACTGGCTGGCTTTGCACACCCTGGGAAACCTCAGCTGGCATCTAATGATCATTGATTTGAAATGATCTTGTGGTTATCAGACCTGCAAAGCTGCCATAGCCCTTCAGAGCTCTCTTCTGACTCAGAGACTCCCCACCATCTAGACACCTAAGCTGCCCCTCTGACCCCACCCCCATCTTTCCCAGGTGTTCCTTTGCCCTCTGCCCTTTGTTCCCTGGCTGCCAGTAACCTCTAGATGGCCTCCTGCCATGAGGGACCCCCTTCTCCACTCATGCAAATAAAGCTTATTATGTATTGGTGCTCTTGGGGTCATGTTTGTCCTTGATCAGACCCCACATCTCTTGGATCCTCTACTGTTATGTTACCTGTAAAAACGTCAATATTTCCACATATATAAGAAATCCTTAAAAAACTATAATATACTACCATATCTATAAATTAATACTTTTTCCTTAATATTATTACATTTCCAGTCAATGTTCATTATTTCCAATTCTTATGTCTTTTTTCCTATTTATTTGCCTTTTGTATTTACTTACATATTTACTATTTTAGTTCTTTTTTTCAGCTAAATCCAGATCTGTATTTCATCTGAAGCATTTTAATATTTCTTGCAGTGAAGATCTATGATGACAAATCCTTTCAGCTTTTTTTTTTTTAAATGACTTTATTTGGCCTTTATTTTTGGAGGGTTTCGTTTTATTTGCTTTCTCTTAGCATATTCAATATGCTATTACATTTTTCTTCTTGCTTACATTCTTCCTAATAAAAAGGGTGGCTTTCCATTGTCCTCCAGAGTATAATGTATCTTTTGGTGCTGGCTACTTTCTATTGCTGTTGTTGTTGTTGTTTGGAGACAGGGTCTTGCTCTGTTACCTGGGCTAGAGTTCAGTAATGTAATCGTAGCTCACTGTAGCCACAAACTCCTAGGCTCAAGTGACCCTCCTGCCTCAGTCTGTCAAGTAGTTGGTACTACAGGCATGTGCCACAATGTCTGGAAAATTTTTCTATTTTTTGTAGAGACGAGTCTCATTCTTGCTCAGGTGGCTCTTGAACTCCTGGTCTCAAACATTCCTCCTGCCTCAGCCTTCCAAAGTGCTATGATTACAGGTGTGAGCCACCATGCCCAGGCTGACCCTGACTACTTTTCAAATGTTTTTTGCATCTTTGGTTTAAGCAATTTGACCATGTTCTTTGTGTTTGTCTTGCTTATGGTTTATCAAGACATTTACATTTTTAGATTGATATTTTTCATCAAATTTGGGGGAAAAAATTGGCCATTTTCAAACTTTTGCTTTCCAACTTCTTTTTTTTATGACACTCTAATTACATATATGTTAGACTGCTTGATATTATTCCAGCAGTCATTGAGACTGTTTTTTTGTTTGTTTGTTTTTTAGCTTGTGTCCTATCTGTGCTTTACTGTGGATCCTTTCTGTTGTCATGTCTTCAAGTCCACTGATATTTTCTCTTATATTATATAATCTGCTGTTAACCCTATTGAGTGAATTTTTCATTTCAATTATTGTACTTTCAAGTTCCAGAATTTTCATATTTGAATAATTTCTACTTCCCTGTTGATATTCTTCTATAGGTTCAATCATTACATCTATCTTTTCTTTGGAAGCTTTAAAATATATTTACAATGTCTGTTTCAAGGTCTCTTTCTACTAATCACAGCATCTCTGTTGTCTCTGGGTCTGTTTCTCTTGATTACTAATGAATGTTTATTTTTCCTGTTTATGGTCTCCTTTTTCTTATTAGATCATATGTTTAATAACTTTTAATTGTACAACAGATATTATAAATGCTATGTTTTTCAGAGTCTGGAATTTTGTGTCTTCCTTTAAAACTTTTTTTAAAAAATTTTTTGGCAGTGAATTAATTTGCTAGTAGATCTGTTAAAGACTAGTTTTTAATCCTTGCAAAAGTGTGTTAAGAACAGTCCTTTCTCTGGAGCTAGAATGACCCTAGACCCTAGGTATGGCTTTTTCAAGGATCTCAGCTGAATGCCTTGAATATTCAGCAGGTCTCTTCACTCTGTATGATAAGAACTCACTAGTCTCTCAGAACTGTGACTTTTGGAATCTGCATTCAGTTCACAGTTCCTTTGTAGCTGTTCTCCGCTGGGTTTGGCAGAATCTGGGCCTTCGCATTTATTCTTCATGTTCAGCTAAAGCCTCCAGGGAACTCCATGCAGATTTCAGAGCTCTTTGTATCCTCTTGTCTAGTTTTTAGACCTGCAATTCAGACTGTGTGGCAGCCGTGAACTATAATTTGTGCCCTCTTATCTCAGCAAAACTTCTGTGCTCTGCTTGGAGTTTGCCTCCCTATGTTGTATGGTCTGGAGTAATGCTTTCTAGGAGAGAGCCAGGATAGGCTGGAGGCTGGGAGGCTGAAGCAGGTGTATCTCTTGAGCTCAAGAGTTCAAGACCAGCCTGAGCAAGAGGGAGGCCCCATAGAAAACAGTAGAAAAGTAGGAAAGTAGAAAAACTAGCCAGGTGCCTTAGTGCATGCCTGTAGTCTCAGCTACGTAGGAGGCTGAGGTAAGAGGATAATGATGCTTTAGCCTGGGGCAACAGAGTGAGATTCTGTCTCAGAGAAAAAAAAAAAAGAAGAAGAAGAAGAACAACAACAACAACAACAAAAAACCCAGAAGAGAGTCAGGGCAACTTCTCTAATGGATTACAGTCCTCTGCTGGCTATTGTATAATGGTTAAAAATAGTTGTTTTTATATATTTTTCCATGGGGAAAGGCTGATCCAGTCCCAGTTACTCTATCATGACCTGAAGCAGAAGTCACATTTTTTAATTTTGTAATTTAATTTTGTTTTGTAATTATATATGTAGAACATTTACTTGATTTCAAATCAAATCTATAAGGCAAGATTTATTCATAGAAGTCTAACTTGTATTCCTGTACCTTCCCTTCTAGTCCTTCTATCTCTGTATCTGTGGCAATTAAAAATTACAATTATGGTCTATTTTCCAGTCTTTCTTTTAATATAAGTAGGGGTGTGTGTCTCTATGTTTTCTATTCATCCCTTACTTAGATAAATAGTAGCATACTCTACTTCCCTCTAGTTTTCTTTTTTTCATTTACCTATATCTGCTAAAGGTCTCTCCCTATTACTATAAAGATATATCACTCATTCCTTCACTACAGTTGCATAGTCCTCAATTGTAAGAGCGTCTAACTTGTCCTGATTTGTCCAGGATGTCCCAGGGTTAGCACTGGGAGTTCTGGGCCAACCGAGTAAGTTGGTCATCCTGTCACTGTATGAGTACACTGTGGTTTATTTAGTCTTCCTTGGACGGGTGTTTGTTTCCAACTACTAGAAATAGTTCTTCAGTGAATAGCTTTGTGTGTATGCCTCTTTATATTTGGCCAGTATATTTTTGTGTTGTCTTGTTTAAAAATAGGATTGCGGGTTCAAAGGTAAATGTATATGTGATTATTCCAGATATTGTCAAATTCTTCTCCATTATAATTTTGGACCAGTAGAGTTTTAGAGCCTGTTTCTTCACAGATTCACCAGCAGAAAAATTGTCAAACAATTGAATAGGTGAGAAATTATACTCCAATATAGTGTTAATGTACATTTCTGTTATTATGAGCATGTTTGAGCATCCTTTCAAAAGTAAAGAGCATTTGCACTTCTTTCTCTGTGCACTGTTGGTACAATTCTGTAGCCTATTTTTCCATAGACATATGGGCCTTTTTTCTTTTTCCATTTTAGAAGGCCTTTTGTGGCTTAGATACGCGAACTCTTTCTCTGTGATGTAAATTATAAATATTATTCCCAGTTTGTTATTAATCTGTTCCCTTTGCTTGTAACATAACATCTGCTCTGCGAAACTTTTCTTAAATAAAATCAACTGATCTATATTTTCCCTTATGGATTTAAAGTCACAGTTTGGAATGATTTCTCCTTTCTCAGCCTATACAGGCAGTCAACTTTGCTTTCCTTGAGTACTTATACGGTTTCCTGTTTCTACATTTCTGATCCATTTGGAATTTGTCCTGGTTCATGCTGCGAGGAATGGATCCAATTTTATCTTTTCCATATGGTTCTCTATCTGATTAGCCCAATTTACTATAAAAAAACTATTGTTTTCCCACTGATTTGAGCTGTTACCTTTACATTACATTTGTACATCCCATTGGGTCTTTTTCTGACTTGTGTATTCTGTTTCACTTCATGTACAGAGGCTTCACAGAATGTGTTAGTATCTATTAGGACTAGCCCTCCCTTCACTTTTTTTCTTTTTGGGGGGCATGATTTTCTCACTATTCTGATTTATTGTTCTTCCCAATGAACTTTATAATCAATTTGTTTAGCCACAGAAAAAACTTGATGTTATTTTCATTGGTATTGCCTAGCAGGGGTCCTCAAACTTTTTAAACTGGGGGCTAGTTCACTGTCCCTCAGACCGTTAGAGGGCTGGATTGTGGGTCACGGGACAAGTTGGCTGCTAAGCAGGACAGGGAGCAGCAGCAAAAACACCCGGTGGGCTGGATAAATGTCCTAGGCGAGCTGCATGTGGCCTGCGGGCCATAGTTCAAGGACACCTGGCCTAAAGTTTGTATATTAACTTAGGAACAATATCATTTTTATGACATTGATGCTTCCTCTCCAAGAATATAGTATCAGACGACATTTCTGATGACCCCACCAGATTAGGGAGTTGGTAGAATGCTCTGTGTGATCTCATGGCTGAGGACCATTGGGCCTTCTAAGACCTCCTGAGTCCATCCTTGTGCCACCTCTTCCAGGTGGCCTTGTTTTTCAGGGAAATGATCTCCCCATCCTCTTCATATCTTTTGGTTCACCTTAATATTTTGACCATAGGTTCTATCTATACATATGTGTGCCCTGTTTTACCTTCTGGCTTAAACATTTTCTGGGTATATATTGTATGTAAATCACAATAATACTGATAAAAGCTAAATTAAGAGCAGGGGCTCTGAGCTGGACCCTTCATATCAATTATCTCACACCTCTTTTAGTGATCACCAGTTAGCCCCTGGTAAGACAAATTTAACCCATTGGTTGGTTTGCATGAAAATTTTAAAAATTCTGATATAGTTGCCAATATTTAAAAACTATACAAGTGCATCAAAAATTATAAACTTTCAAATTCCTTTAAAAAATCAAAGAAATTCTGGCCATGTTGGGCCACATTCTCACATGGCAACAACCAGCTGGAGTTGAGTACAGGAATAGAACGGAGACAGTACACATTCAGTTCTGGAACCATTGCAATAATGTGAATATCACAATTAGGTGATTGCCACATTTTTGGTTTCCTAGTGCATATGAAAGTAATTTTACACTATGCTGTAGTCTTTTAAATATGCAATACCCATTATATCTAAAACAAACAGTGTCCTCACCTTAATTTAAAAAATACTTTATTACAAATGCTAACAACCATCTGAGCCCTCTGTGGGTTGTAATCTTTTTGCTGGTGGAGTGTTTTGCTTTGATGTTGTTGCTGACTGATCAGGATGGTGGTTGCTGAAGGTTGTGGTATCTGTGCCAATTTCTGAAAACAAGACAACAATAAAGTTTCTCCTTGACTCTCTTTTCTCTGTAGCATGCATGCTGTTTGGTAGTGTTTTACTCATAACAGAACTTCTTTCAAAATTGACATCAATTCTCTTAAACCCTGCTGCTACTTTATTAACTAAGTTTATGTAATATTCTAAATCCTTTGTTGTCATTTCAACAATGTCTGCAGCATCTTCACCAGGAGTAAATTCCACCTCAAAACAAAACACTTTTTTTTGCTCCTTTGCGACTCCTCATTTGTTTGAGTTTTATAAGATTACAGCAATCCAGTCGTAGCTTCAGGCTTCACTTCTAATTCTAACTCTCTTGCTCTTTCTGCTACATCTGCAGTTACTTCCTCCATTGAAGTTTTGAATCTCTTGCAGGGGTGGGGAACCTACAGCCTTGTGATCTTCTGGAACCTTGAGTGTGGCCTCTTGATTGAATCTGAATTTTACAGAATAAATCCTTTTAATGAAGGGATTTTCTCTGTGAGGTTTGGAGTTGGTTGAGAGCCCATACTTGGGGATCTGGAGGGCTACATGTGGCCTTGAAGTCATCTATTAGGGTTGGAATCAACGTCTTCTAAATTTTTGTTAATGTTGTTATTTTAATCTCTTACCATGAATCACCATTCAACAACATTTTTAAAGGCAGCTTCTTGCTATGTTGCCCAGGCTAGAATGCAGTGTCTATGTTGCTATTCATAGGAATGATCATAGTTCACAACAGCCTTGAACATCTAGGCTCAAGTGGTCTTCCTGCCTCAGCTTCTTAAGTAAATGGGTCTCAGGCATGTACCACTGCACCCAGCACAGATGTTCTTAAAGGCATCCAGAATGGTGAATCCATTCCAGAAGGTGTTCTTTTTACTTTGTTCAGAGCGTTCAGAGGAATCCTTATTTATGGCAATTATATAGCCTTACAACATATATTTCTTACATAGTAAGTCTTAAAAGTCCAAATGACTCCTTGATCTCTGGGCTGCAGAATGGATGCTGTGTTAGCAGACATGAAAACGACATGAATCTCCTTGTACATCCCCATCAGCGCTCTTGGGTAACTAAATGCATTGTTAATAAGCAGTGATATTTTAGAAGGAATCTTTATTTTTTTCTGAGCAGTAGAAACAATTGTGAGTTTAAAATACTCAGTAAACCATGCTTGTGTATTGTGAACAGATATACTATCATTTGGGCTGTGTTGTTGCATTTATATAGTAGATTTATCATCATTCCTAATGGCCCTAGGATTTTCAGAATGGTAAATGAGCATTGGCTTCAACTTAAAGTCACCAGCTGCATTAGCCCTTAACAACAGAGTCATTCTGTTAGCTATGGAAGTCCTAGAGGCATCTTCTCCCAATGGAAGGCTATTTACACTGAAAATCTGTTGTTTAGTGTATCACCTTCATCCATTATCATAGCTAGATCTTCCAGATAACTTGCTGTAGCTTCTCCAGCAGACTTGCTGTTTTACCTTGCACTTTTATGAAATGAGATAACTTTTTTTCTTTAAACTTCATGAACCAACCTCTGTTAGCTTCCAACTTTTCTTCTTCAGCTTCCTCACCTCTCTCAGCCTTCACAGAGTTAAAGAGTTAGGGCCTTGCTCTGGGTTAGTCTTTGGTTTAAGGGAATGTTGTGGCTGGTTTGAGCTTCTACTCAGACCACTCATACTTTGTCCATATGAACAATGTTTTACTATCTATCATTCATGTATTTGCTGGAGTAGTATTTTTATAATTTTTTCTCCCCACTGGGTATCAAATGATCCTTTATTGAAACATTTTCCCTAGTACTTTTTAACTAGCTGGGCATTCCACAGTACCACTGTTGATGTCATCTATGATGTCATGAGGGTGGTGGCCATCAATACTGCAGCCCACCAACTTGAGCCATTCCCAGAATCTCTTTAATGGCTCCAGAGAGTTCTCTGGCTAAAGACCAGTGCTGCATCTGTCTGGCAATGTTGACAATCTTGTCAAAAGTGATATTTCCATTTCGTTTAGTGTTTTTCTGTCTCTTTCTGTCTCTTGGGGGTTCATGGGGGCTTTGATGATCAGTGCAGAGGCAGAAGGTACCACTCCAATCCGGGCCTGTCTGCTCTGCATAGTCAGTTTCACTGTAATCCTCAGACCTTCCAGTTGCTGGTTGCCTTGGCAATGTCATCACCAACCTTTCTTGGAGATAAATCCAGGGGGCTGATCTTGGGGGCCAGGGCAGACATGGCACCAACTTCGCCACTGGTGCACCTCAGGTATGCGACTTTGATCTCATTGGGGTCAAACTTAGGTGACATGGTGGAGGCAGCTGGCGCTGGTGAACCCAGATTCAGACGACCAAAGAAACTTGTACCTTGGCCTCCTCCAAGCCAAAAGCCGAAAGCTGGAGTAGCATTTCTAACTTCCTTCAAGAGATTTTCTTTTGCATTTACAACTTGACTGTTTGGTACAAGAGGCCTAGGGGTCCATCTATCTCAGTGAGAAATGTGCAACTCTTTGTTTCATTTTAACACTTAGAAGCCATTGTAGGGTTATTAAAGGCCTCATTTCCATATTGTCATGGTCTCAGGGAATAGGGAGGTCTGAGGAGAAGGAGGATGCCTAGTCCCTGGAGCCATCAGAACACAAACAATATTTGTCAATTAAATTTGTTAAGCGATATGGGTATAGTTTATGGCATCCCAGAGCAATGTCAAAGATCACTGGTCA
>CAUYQV010084201.1:0-13693 GCA_963574575.1 Galagoides demidoff
GGGTAGAGTGCCGTGGCATCACAGCTCACAGCAACCTGCAACTCCTGGGCTCAAGCAAGTCTCCTGCCTCTGCCTCCCAAGTAGCTGGGACCACAGGCGCCCGCCACAACACCTGGCTATTTTTTTTGGTTGCAGCCATCATTGTTGTTTTGGCAGGCCTGGATTCAAACCCACCACCTCAGGTGTATGTGGCTTGTGCCTTAGCCACTTGAGCCACAGGCGCTGAGCCACACCTCCAGCATATGGGGCTGTTGCCCTACTCCTCTGAGCCACAGGCACCACCCATTTATTTATGTTTAAGACAGACTCTCACTTTGTTGCCCTCAGTAGAGTGCCATAGTGTCATAGCTCACAGTAACCTCAAACTCTTGGGCTCAGCCTCCCAAGTAGCTGGAACTACAGGTGTCTGCCACAATGCCCGGCTATGTTTTAGAGACGGGAGTCTCACTCTTGCTCAGGCTGGTCTCAAACCTATGAGCTCAGACAATCCAACCACCTCCTTCTGTAATCCAGAATGCTAGGATTACAGGCATGAGCCACCACACCTGGCCAATACTTTAATTCACGTTCAGTCACATTCCTCAAAATCTCTCAAACTACCATTACCAATTGCCAAGAGTGCTTAAGTATCCCACAAAATATAATCACGGTCATGGGAGCAGCTGCTGGGTGACCTTTGATGGTATTATACTACACAGGAAGTGTAAGGTTGCTGCACAAGCAGAGATCAGTAGGATGTAACTCTTCCTGGCCTGGGGGTTCTAAACGTTACTCCCATCACCATAGATGACTATGAGCCACAAAGGGAGAAGACTGCATAGTAGCTCTCTCTGACCA
The DNA here is from genome assembly GCA_963574575.1 of Galagoides demidoff. Classification (NCBI taxonomy): domain Eukaryota; kingdom Metazoa; phylum Chordata; class Mammalia; order Primates; family Galagidae; genus Galagoides; species Galagoides demidoff. The sequence continues at coordinate 838 of CAUYQV010084201.1, forward strand.
GGGGCTCCACATGCTCTGGTTTCTGCACAGTATTACTAGTCCCTGCTATTTTCTTCAGTTTCACTTTCAATAGTATGTTTAGTAATACACTACGATTTTTAGAAAGCTATAACTTATACACTATGGAAAACTATATTGTAACATGGGAACTATCTTGGTTACCTTCCTCCACACCCTTGATAATTCACTGGGTTAGAAAAGCAGAATTGTGGTGGCAGTGGCCACAGTGAGCAGCAGGAAAGTAGACAGAACCTTTTCTTTAGGGGGGGGGAGGTCGCATAGGAGAAAGAAAACAAGTACTTAGCTCCTGTCCAATCACTCAACCATGCCAGGGACCTTGGCCTTGCTCACATACCTGATAATGAAGGGATGATTCTACATGCAGTTTTTGATTAGCCTCCAATCCTCACACTGCAAGCAGAATTAGCTAGGGAGAAGAACACTCTTCCCACATTTCTCAACCCACCCCGCTGGAATATGAGGAGACGAAAAGAGGTAAAAGATAACATGCTGCCTTGGGTCAGCCCCTCTCCCAGCTCTGCCCCTTCACCATGGGCAGCAGCACAAAGGCAAGGATGACTAGAAGTCCCACACTGGTCCCTGTGGGCCCTTCCACTCCCAACAAGTACCTGGGTACTCCCTGTCCTGGCTATGCCTTAACTGAAGGGTGGGCTCTAGAGTCAAAGCGGATCTGCATCTGATTGTGACTTCCCCCCATTACTGATCAGCACAAACTTGAGCAAATTACTTACCCTCTCTGACCTCAAGTTTTTTCACATGCAAAATGAACTTAGAACAGTACTCCCTGAGGTAGAGGTGAGAATCAAATAGCATCAATGTATGTAAATCCCTCAGCACTCTTAACCACAAATGAGCAAAACTATTTCACTGTATGTCACTGGTGAGCCAATAAGCTCTTTAAAAAAACAAAAGGAGGGCTGCGCCTGTGGCTCAGTGGGTAAGGCGCTGGCCCCATATACAGAGGGTGGCGGGTTCAAACCAGGCCCTGGCCAAAATGCAACAAAAGAATAGCCAGGCATTGCGGTGGGCACCTGTAGTCCCAGCTACTCAGGAGGCTAAAGCAAGAGAATCACCAAAGCCCAGGAGCTGGAGGTTGCTGTGAGCTGTGTGACGCCATGGCACTCTACCGAGTGCGACAAAGTGAGATTCTGTCTCTGCAAAAAAAAAAAAAAGAAAGAAATGGCTCAGCACCTGTGGCTCAAGCAGCTAAGGCGCCAGCCACATACACCTAAGGTGGTGGGTTCGAATCCAGCCCGGGCCCACCAAACAACAATGATGGCTGCAACCAAAAAATAGCCAGGCATTGTGGCAGGCACGTAGTCCCAGCTACTTGGAGGTGGAAGCAGAAGAATCATTTGAGCCCAGGAGTTGGAGGTTGCTGTGAGCTATGAGCCACTATGCCTACCCTAGGCTAGCTATTTTTGAGGACAAAGAGAAAACACCTTACCTCCAAGTTCTCCGTATTACACTCCAAATAAAGGTTAATGTCTAGCAGTTTTCTATGTATTCCCAGCCATAGAACACTCATTGGCTTTCACTCTCCAAAACACCATACTTTTCCTATCTTTGTCCCTATTTTAAGTTCCATCCCACCCTACGGTCACTATAAACCGTTTCTTCCTAATGCCTAGGGCATAGGGCATCCTGAACAATTAAAGATGCTGAATTCAAACTGTTGCCATAAATGAATTGTCAATTTTTAAAATACATAGATTCAGTTCAAACTTATCTAACTCATCTTTTTTTAAATGCTTTATAAGAATGTCCAGCCTGCCGCCCACAGCCACATACTGACTTGTGAGGACTTTTTTTGCTTATCCGTGGTGTCCAATATCATGAAAAGTATGCACACACCATTTTTTTTTTTTTTTTTTTTTTGCTAATCAGCTTTTGTTAGTGCTTGTGTATGTAATGTGTAGCCCAAGACAACTCTTATACTTCCAGTGTGTGGCACAGAAAAATAAAAGGTTGAACACCCCTGCTTTAGAAAATACTGAAAGGCCATTATATGATTTAATTTATATGAAATACCTAGAATAAGCATATCTATAGAGACAGAAAGCAGATTTGTGGTTGCCAGAGAATGAGGGGTGGGATATGGGGAGAGACGGCTTAATGCAGGGGTCCTCAAACTTTTTAAACAGGGGGCCAGTTCACTGTCCCTCAGACCATTGGAGGGCCGGACTGCAAGCCCAGGACGAGTCAGTGGCCAAGCAGGACAGGCAGCAACGGCAAAAACACCCAGCAGGCCGGATAAATGTCCTAGGCAAGCTACATGTGGCCTGCGGACTGTAGTTTGAGGACACCTGGCTTAACAGGTACAGGTTTTCTTTAGAATGATGAAAAAGCCTGAAATCTACAGTATGGTGATGGTTATACAATATGGTGAATATATTTAATGTCACTAAATTGCATACTTTAAAATGGCAAGTTTTATGTTACGTGTATTTTACTGCAATAAGGAAAAGTAACCACCTTAAGAGTGGGAAAAATTAAAATATGTTAAGGTACCATTTCTAATATATTAAATAAGTATAAGGGGTACTTAAATAAATAATAAGCATAGAAGCTTTGTCTTCCATAAATAAACAAAAAAACCTAACTTGGTGATAACTTTTCCAACACACACAGAAGAAAAGATATTGAGGAAAAATAATGAAATGCTATTTTTTAACCTATTAAATGAACAACAATTTTCCTAAGATTGCCCAAAGCTGACGAGTATATTTATCTACAGCTGGTAGGAAGAATATACTGGTATAACCTTTCTCAAAAACATGTGATAAAATGCTTTAAACGTGTTCAGACTAAATCTAGAAGCATTCCAAGATAAAAGGTTTATAAAAAAGAAAAGAGAGGGCGGCACCTGTGGCTCAAAGGAATAGGGTGCCGGCCCCATATGTCGGAGGTGGCGGGTTCAAACCCAGCCCCAGCCAAAAACTGCAAAAAAAAAAAAAATTGGCTCACAAAAAAGAAAAGAGAAAAAAAAGAATCTTCATACCCTTAGGATTTTCTGGGACTCTATCCTAAGGCAATTTTGTAAAAGATAGAAAATGTTTCTGCAAAGACATTTATCACATATTATTTACCATGGCAAAAAGTGGAGCAATCTAATAGCTTAAGAATTCATGCAATGCAATATTACATAGCCACTGTAAATACTGTGAAGTATTTAATGATTTTAAAAACCACTTATGCTATAATAAGTGAAAAAGGCAAAAGAAAAAAGTGCATTTTCAGTGTAATCTCAACCATATTTTAAAAGTAAACAGGAAAAATGACGAGAAGAAAGCAAACCAAAATGTAATTAGAAGCTGAATAAAATGGTGGTAATTTCTTGTCTATTTTAGTAGTTATCAAATAATCTACAAAATACTTTTTACTATCAGAATAGCTAAGCAAAATCAAGAGGTGACATAGATTTTGTGATTCTATAGTAGCATCAGTACCTACTTAAACTGCCAAAGGATACTAGAATAAAGAAGGTGCAAAAATTGAGCTAAATTGCTGGCCACGAATATATTAGGCTTGGCTACTGTAATTTGGCTGTTTTGTTTTGAGACAGAGTCTCACTCTGTCACCTGGGTAGAGTGCTATGGCATCATCATAGTTCACAGCAACCTCAAACCCTTAGGCTCAAGAGTTCCTCATGCCTCATCTTCCCTAGTAGCTGGGACTACAGGCATCCGCCACAATGCCCAGTTAATTCCTCTATTTTTAGTAGAGACAAGGTTTCACTCTTGCTCAGAATGGTCTCAAACTCTTGAGCTCAAGCAATCTGGCTCCCCCCCCATCTCAGTCTCCCAGAGTGCTAGGATTACAGGTGTGAGCCACCATTGGCTGGTTTTGTTTTTTAATAAGTCTCTGTGGGAGAAAAACATACAGAAACTCCCTGTACTATTTCTACAACTCTTCTCTAAGTCTTAAATTATCTCAAAATAAGATATTTAAAATAAAGAAATCCTTGACAGATCACTTAATTTGTCTTTCTCTAAAAATAGAATGAAGAGTACAGATGAATAATTTCCTGGGCAATAATAAAGCTCTTGGCTCCTTTCTTCACTAACTAACCAAAAGCGTTTTGGGGAGCAGATGCCTGCACAAATCACCTGTGCAACCTGTTAGATGCCTTATTCAACTATACTCCAAAGCTTTCATCTTCATAACTGACCAGAGGTAACTAATCCTTCCCCCTTTCCTGTGTATCTGTGGCTCCTTCTGCCCAGATGCCCTTCTTCTTCCCTTCAAGCCCCAAATTCTCTGCCTATTGACTTTCCCAACGTCTGCTTTGAAACCCAACTTAGTCATCACCTCCCCTGGGAATCCTTCCCTGATACAACCGCACCATCCCCAATTTAGCCAGGCTATTTTTAAGTACACTTATGCCTCTCACAAGGTTCTATTTCTGCACTTATCCCGCAACACTGTAATCATTTGCTGACATGCACATCTCCTCATCCAGAGTTAGAAAACTCCAGAACTTAGAAATTTCCAGAAATTCTAATCACCCATTTCCATAATTACATGCAGTAACTGTAAACTAGATGAATTCCCGATTATTTTGCAACTCTGTTACAAGTGATCCCAGAGATTCACCAACAGTGTCTTCTCCTGATCTTAACTTTCAGTTTCAATAAAGAATTACAAATTATACACTTTCCAGTACATTGATTCATACCACAACCAGCTTTCCAACTTACTCTAAATAATCAGCAATTTTTGCAATGGCCCAGCCCTCACTCATTTTAGGAACTGCTTTCAGCTAGGCCTACTCACCAGACACCTTAGTTACTTGCTTCACACAACTGAAGGCAATGCAAGTCACATCTTCTCAAAAATAACAAATTATTTATCAAAGACTTTAAAAGTGGCTCAGCGCCTATAGCTCAAGCGGCTAAGGCGCCAGCCATATACAGTAGAGCTGGTGGGTTTGAATCCAGCCCGGGCCTGCCAAACAACAATGACAAACTACAATCAAAAAATAGCCAGGCACTGTGCCAGGCACCTGTAGTCCCAGCTAATTGGGAGGCTGAGGCAAGAGAATCACTTAAGCCCAGGAGTTGGAGGTTGCTATGAGCTGTGATACCACAGCACTCTACCCAGAGTGACAGCTTGAGGCTCTGTCTTAAAAAAAAAAAAAAAGACTTTAAAGGTTACTGACAGGGCAGTGTCTATGGCTCAGTGAGTAGGGCGCCAGCCCCACATACCAAGGGTGGTGGGTTCAAACCCACCCCAGCCAAACTGCAATAAAAAATAGCTGGACTCTATGGCAGGCACCTGTAGTCCCAGCTACTCAGAGGCTGAGGCAAGAGAATCGCCTAAGCCCAAGAGCTGGAGGTTGCTGTGAGCTGTAATGCCACTGCACTCTACCAAGGGTGATAAAGTGAGACTCAATCTCTAAAAAAAATAAAAATAAAGGTTACTGACAAACAGTCAAAAACAAAATGTTAAATATCACAGGTCTAGCTGTCAATTCAAAACTTTCATTTTCACTCTATTCCCTATTGAGGTAAAAAGGAGGATTCTTTACTGTTTCTCAAAGTATTTTCTTATATTTCTTTGAGGTCCTTTCAAAAGCCTTCAAGTTTATTCTTTTTTTTAGAGACAGAGTCTCACTTTGTCACCCTTGATAGAGTGCCATGGCATCACAGCTCACAGCAACCTCCAGCTCTTGGGCTTAGGAGATTCTCTTGCCTCAGCCTCCCAAGTAGGTGGGACTATAGGAATCCGCCACAACACCCAGCTAAAGTTTTTGATTCTTTATAGGAAGTCTCATTTACAAGATATGACTTTTCAGTACTCCTCAATGAAGTACAGTCATGCATCATTTAATGACAGGGATACATTCTGAGAAATGTGTATCAGGCAATTTTGTTGTGTGATCATAGAGTACACTTACACAGAGCTACATGGTAAAGCCTGCTACTCACCTATGCTACAAACCTAACCTGTATAGCACGTTACTGTACAAAATACTGTAGGCAACTATAACAATAGTATTTGTGTATCTAAACCACCATCATATAAGCAGTCCAGCATTGACCAAACCATCATTATGTGGCACATGACTGTACATATGTCTGCAAAGCTCCAGAGACAAGGCCCAGTCATCCCAACAGTAAAATGAGATAAAGGTCACATTGTGCTCCCAAAATAGAACATATTTGCCTTGACCTGAGTTAAAAGGATTTGCTCTGTAAAATTTGGTTCACTCAAAAGGCCACACTCAAGAGTCCAGAAAGCCACATGTGGCCACAGGGCCACAAGTTGCCCACCCTACCCTAAATCAGCAGCATGAAATACATGTTGCAGGGCAGCACCTGTGGCTCAGTGATTAGTGCGCCAGCTCCATATACCAAGGGTGGCAGGTTTGAACCCAGCCCCATCCAAACTGCAACAAAAGAATAGCCGGGCATTGTGGTGGGCACCTGTAGTTCCAGCTACTCGGGGGCTGAAACAAGAGAATCACCTAAGCCCAAAAGCTGGAGGTTGCTGTGAGCTATGACACCACAGCACTCTACCAAGGGCGACAAAGTGAGACTGTCTCTAAAAAAAAAAAAAAAAAAAAGAAAGAAATGCATTTTGTAATTGCTCAACCAAATGTGCAAGCTATTATAAACTGGATTAATTTCATCAACATTCTAAAATTATTCAGCCAGATTACATTTAAAAAAAAACCCAGGGTTCGGCGCCTGTGGCTGAAGTGGCTAAGGCACCAGCCACATGCACCTGAGCTGGCAGGTTCAAATCCAGCCCAGACCAGCCAAACAACAATGATGGGTGCAACCAAAAAATAGCCAGGCGTTGTGGTGGGTGCCTGTAGTCCCAGCTACTTGAGGTGGAGGCAGGAGAATCACTTGAGCCTGGGAGTTGGAGGTTGCTGTGAGCTGTGATGCCACAGTACTCTACCCAGGCCAACAGCTTGAGGCTCTGTCTCAAAAAATAACAAAAACCAGGTTGGGTGCCCATAGCTCAGTGGTTAGGGCACCAGCCACATGCTCTAAGGCTGGTAGGTCTGAACCTAGCCCAGGCCTGCTAAACAAACAAAAAAAAAATAGCTGGGCTTGGTGGCAGATGCCTGTAGTCCCAGCTACTAGGGAAGCTGAGGCAAGAGAATCACTTGAGCCCAAGAATTTGAGGTTACTATGAGCTATGACACCCTAGCACTCTACTAAGGGTGACAAAGTGAGATTCTGTCTCAATAAAAATAAATAAATAAATAAAAACCCACTAGCTGACCCAGCAAGAAAACATACACAGATGAAGAGATCAAGAGTAATTGGCTGAGCAGCACCTGTGGCTTAGTGAGTAGGCCACCGGCCCTATATACCGAGGGTGACGGGTTCAAACCCAGCCCAGGCCAAACTGCAACAAAAAAATAGCCAGGCATTGTGGCGGTTGCCTATAGTCCCAGCTACTCAGGAGGCTAAGACAAGAGAATTGCCTAAGCCCAAGAGCTGGAGGTTGCTGTGAGCTATGATGCAACAACACTCTACTGAGGGCAACACAGTGAGACGCTGTCTCTAAAAAAAAATAAAAATAAAAATAATTAGCTAACATAAGAAAAAAATAGATGTAGCAAGAAAATATCAAAAGTTGTTCCATTTCATTGATAACTAAAGGACAATACATATGATTCCTGAGGTGCTACTTTCACCATTCATATTAAAAAGTTTTAACTGTGTTGTCTACTAGGTGGGGAAAACAGGAACTATCCCACTGGTCACAGAGTATAAACTGACAAAAATTTTTTGGAGGACTAGCAAAATGTTTAAATGCACTTACCATTTGCCTACAATTCTATGTCTAGAAATGTATCTTATACAAAGTATGCAAAGATATATCAATTTGTTTGTTGCAGTATTGATGGCAGTAACAGCAAACACTGAAAATCTAAAATAAACATTACAGAACTAGGTAAATACATTAAAGCAGGCACATCATCCTCCAGGGCAAACTGATGAAGAATGTCTCCCTTGGGCAAAGTGTGGTGGTTCACACTTGTGATTCTAACACTTTGGGAAGCAGGAAGATCACTTGAGCCTAGGAGTTTAAGGCTGCAGTGAACTATGATACCACAGCACTCTAGCCCCAGCAACAGAAATAGACCTGATCTCAAAAAAAAAAAAAAAAAAAAAGGATGTGAGCAGCGCCTGTGGCTCAAAGGAGTAGGGCACCAGCCCTATATACCAGAGATGATAGATTCAAATCCAGCCCTGGCCAAAAACTGCAAAAAAAAAAAATAATAATAATTTTATATATATATATATACATATTTGGCGGCGCCTGTGGCTCAAAGGAGTAGGGCACTGGCCCCATGTGCCGGAGGTGAGGGGTTCAAACCCAGCCCCATCCAAAAACTGCAAAAAAAAAAAAAAAAAAAAAAGAATCAAAAGAATACTCAATCCCAGGCAACAGAACAATGTCTACAAAATCAGAGGGAAAAGGGAGTACAATCAAATAATGTTATACCCAGCCATGATGACCTTCAAAATAGAAAAGGAGACATTGTAACTTACCAAATAAGGACTCTTTATAAAATCTAACCAACAAGGAAATGAATCAATACAGAAAACCTTAATCGAAAGAACAAGAAGACAGGCCAGTGCCTGTGGCTTAAAGGAGTAGGGCGCTGGCCCCATATATCAGAGGTGACAGGTTCAAACCTGGCTCCAGCCAAAAACTGCAAAAACAAAAGACAGAACCAGAAGAGAACACTGTCCTTTAAAATATAAAACACTAAATGCTGAGGATATTATGGTTAGGAAGGAGACTACAAATGTCCTAAAGCCAGCAGTTCTTAACCTTTTGGCACCAGGGAGTGGTTTCATAGAAGACAATTTTCCACAGACATGGGGACGGAGATGGTTTTGATGTGAGTCTGTGAGCAAGTGATTTATTGTGGTCTCTGTACAAACCTTTCTGCTAATGGTAATCTATATTTGCAGCCACTCCCCAGCGCTAGCATCACTGCCCCGCCTCCACCTCAGATCATCAAGCATTAGATTCTCATAAGGAATGCATAACCTAGATCCCTCACATGCCTGGTTTACAGCAAGGTTGGCACTAAGAGAGCCTAATGCTGTGCTTATCTGACAGGAGGCAGGTTCAGGCAGTGATGCAAGGGATGCGCGGAGCAGTGTAAATACAGATGAAGACTGTAAATGCAGACAAAGCTTCACTCGCTCAGCTGTTGCTCACCACTAACTTGCCTCCTGATGTACAGCCTAATTCCCAATAAGCCACAGCTAGGTACTGGTCCACAGCCCAGGGGTTGGGGACCATAGCCCAGGAGTTGGGGGCCACAGCTCTAAGCCACTGACAAAGTAAAATAATTAAAAGTGAGGAGGGGGAAATAGAAAAAGTACAAATTTTCTTATCTCCCTATTATGAAGTTCACCGATACCGCTTAAAAATACAACATAGGCTCGGCACCTGGGGCTCAAGTGGCTAAGGCACCAGCCATGTACACCCAAGGTGGCGGGTTCAAATCCAGCCCAGTCCGCCAAACAATGATGGCTACAACCAAAAAAAAAAAAAAAATAGCCAGGCATTGTGGCGGGCACCTGTGGTCCCAGCTACTCGGGAGGCTGAGACAGGAGACTCACTTGAGCCCATGAGTTGGAGGTTGCTGTGAGCTGTGATGCCACGGCACTCTACCCAGGGGGACAGCTTGAGGATCCTGTCTCAAAAAAAAAAAAAAAAATACAACAACATATATATTTACCAGAAAAAATGTTGCCATTTTCTTAATGGATTTCCTCAAGTCTGAGGACTTCAACTGTAAGGATTTATCAAAAGCTAATAATTATTTTTTAAAGCTAATAATTATTGAAGCAAAAAAGAGTAACAATTCCTCTCAGTTTCACTAGTTTCTTTTTCTGCTATTAAAATCATGTGAGATGGATGGACCTCACCAACATTATGCTTAGTAAAAGAAGACAACCTCAAAAGGTTACACACTCTAGATTACATTCATGTAACATTCTCAAAATGACAAAACTACAAAGATGGGGAGCAGAATAGTAGTAAGGGGGCTACAATACGTAGAAGTAAGGTAGGAGCACAAGGGAATCTCTGTTATGACAATGAGATAATTTCATACCTCAACGTTGATAGTAATTACATGAACCAATCAATACATGGGATAAGCAGCATAGAACCATACACACACAAATAAATACAGTTTTAAAAACAGCAAAAACTGGTTACAGCGTCAGCCACATACACCAAAGGTGGTAGGTTCAAACCCAACCCGGACCAACTAAACAACTGCAACCAAAAAATAGCTGGGCATTGTGGCAGGTACCTGTAGTCCCAGCTACTTGGGAAGCTGAGGCAAGAGAATTGCTTAAGCCCAAGAGTTTGAGGTTGTTGTGAGCTGTGATACTATGGCACTCTATCAAGGGCGACATAGTGAGATTCTGTCTCAAAAAAAAAAAATAGTGAAAATTCAATAAGGTCCGTTAGTCTGGTCAATAATTGACATTTCCTGGTATTGATATTGCACACAGCTATATAAGATGTCACCAATGGGGAAATCTAGGTGAAAGGTGTACTGGACTCTATACTAGTTTTTTGGATTTGGGGGTTTGAACAGACAAGCTTTCAGAATTTTGCTCAGGCTGGTCACAAACTCCTCTATACTAGTTTTACAATTTCTTGTGAATATATATTTCAGAATGAAGCTTTTTTAAAAAATATAAGCAACATTATATTTTTCATTTATTTTTAAACTAGTGATTAGAAAAACCAGGATAGCCAAGTGTGGTGGCTCACACCTGTAATCCTAGCACTTTGAGATGCTAGGGCAGGAGGACTGCTTGAGCTCAGTTGTCTTCTTTTACTAAGCCTAAGCATAAGCGAGACCCCGTCTCCACTAAAAACAAAAAAACTAGCCAGGCATTGTGGCGGACGCCTATAGTCCCAGCTACTCAGGAAGCTGAGGTGAGAAGGTCTCTCGAGCCCAGGAATTTGAGGCTGCTATGAGCTATGATGCCACAGCACTCTACCCAGGGTGACAGAGTAAGAGTCTGTCTTAAAGGAAAAAAAAATTATTTTTAATACATGTATTTGTTTTAGGTGTCCATCCCTCTTATCCACATAATTATAGATGGATACAAAGACATATGGAATGTTTATATAGAGTTAATAAATGTAGAGTAGTAAGATTTGGAGTGACACCTCTTGCCGTGTTTTTTTGTACTTTTATATATAAAATTACACAGCTGTTACTCTAAAAAACTTTCCAGCTTTGATTATTAGCCAATTTAGAAACCAATGATTTTTCTCTCCCAGCTTCATTTAGCTCCTAAAATATTCTTTACCTTTTCAGGGACCCCTAGGCCAGAGGGATATTTTTCATGATAACCCTCACATAAAATTCAGCAGTTGCTCTGATGTAAATTAACCTACTCTATATACTAAGCCCAGTGGGCTTCCCTGAATTGAAACAAAAGTAACCTTCCCTTCTGCTAATGTCCACTATCACTATGCCCTGAACTGTTACAACTTTTTCTATTTTACCACATTATAGGATACCCAGAGGTAACTATTTTTCTCTTTTGTTATCAACAGACTTTTACCATTTGACCTTTTACCATGAGGGAAATTTTTTCAAGTTTTAAGATTAGAGGACTAGACATACTGTTTTGCCTGGGACAATATACCCAGTTGAGTTACATTTTAAGTAAATATGCCTATGTATCTATGCACTGGCTTAAGAAAAAAGAGAGTGATCTAGAAAAACCTGGGTTTTGGAGTTGGAACCTTGGATCTGAATCCTGGCTCTGTCAACTCACTATATAACCCTGGACAAGCTACTTTGCATTACCCTCCCTGAGCCTCACTGTCCTTTCTTCCTCTACTGTAAGATGGGAACATAAACTAACCTTGCAGGGTGACTATGAGAGACTAAATGAGGTGCCGTATGCAGTATGCATTAGAGTACCTTAATGACGACTGGTACACAGTGTAGTTATGAAATATACATAGACCATCTACAGCCCAGTTTCCTTCTTTTGCCATTAACCTTGTTCACCTCATTCACCTCCCTCACTTCTCTGCCTTGTGGATTTCCCCGGTTAGTACCCACAACTCCCTCAGCTCACCCCATTCCCATTCCTCATTGTTCCCCACCAGTAGGAACTAGTTTTTGGAGCTTCCCAGTAAGCACACATCCACACGGCATTTGTTCTAACAACTTCCCTTGTTCACCTGCTGCCCACCTCTGCCCACCCAGGGGAGAAATACACTTAGCTGAGTTACCTGGCTGCATGAATTTTGGGAAAACAAGGTGTTTCCTAGATTAATACCATATTTCAATCTTACCATACTCTCCAAATACCACTACTCTCATTTACTAACCTCAAGGGCCCACCCTAACCTTCTTGGGTTTATTTTTGCATCCAGCTCTTCTATTTACCCAAATACAGTAGAATCTCTGTAAGCTGATATTGTAACAAACTGGTCAACTCTGGATAGTTCAACAACCTCTGTTGACATAAGGAACTAGGCCTACTATACTGATACATGTACTGTGGTCCATGTCCAATCTATGAAAATTAGGTCAATTTGAGGAGGTGGTCAGTATAGAAAAGAGCCAGCGGCTCGACGCCTGTGGCTCAATCGGCTAAGGCCCCAGCCATGTACACCTAAGGTGGCAGGTTCGAATCCCCAGCCCGGGCCCGCCAAAAAACAATGATGGCTGCAACCAAAAAATGGCCGGGCATTGTGGCGGGCGCCTGTGGTCCCAGCTACTTGGGAGGCGGAGGCAGGAGACTCGCTTGAGCCCAGGAGTTGGAGGTTGCTATGAGCTGTGATGCCATGGCACTCT
>CAUYQV010084202.1:0-20057 GCA_963574575.1 Galagoides demidoff
GCCTCCCAAGTAGCTGGGACCACAGGCGCCCGCCACAACGCCTGGCCATTTTTTTGTTGCAGCCATCATTGTTGTTTGGCGGGCCCGGGCTGGGGATTCGAACCCGCCACCTTAGGTGTACGTGGCTGGCGCCTTAGCCGATTGAGCCACAGGCGCCGAGCCTGCCCTGCCAATTTGATTCAAATGTACCAACACTGTTGGAATACTAACATCAAATCTTGCTAATTCACATGTAGGTTGAGATGGATTTGCTTCCATGATTACAGCTTTTAGCTCATCATCTACCTTAGTCTGAGGTCACCCACATGGCTCATTTTCAAGACTATAATCACCAGAATAGAACTTCTCAAACTATGAATGTACTGTGCATTCATATGCCACACCCTTCCTAAACACTTCATTGATATCTTAAGCTGTCTGCACTGCACTGGTTCCACAACAGAACTCATATTCAGGCTCTGTGCCTATGGCTCAAGCAGCTAAGGCGCCAGGCACAAACACTTGAGCTGGCGGGTTCAAATCCAGCCCTGTCTCAAAAAAAAAAACCAACTCATATTCAAAAATAACTAATCCATGGTTTTTTTTTTGTTTTTTTTTTTTGAGACAGAGCCTCAAGCTGCCCCCCTGGGTAGAGTGCTATAGCATCACAGCTCACAGCAACTCCAACTCCTGGGCTCAAGCGAGTCTCCTGCCTCAACCTCCCAAGTAGGTGGGACCACAGGCACCTGCCACAACATCCAGCTGTTTTTTGGTTGCAGCCATCATTGTTGTTTGGTGGCCTCGGGCTGGATTCAAACCCGCCACCTTAGGTGTATGTGGCTGGCGCCTTAGCCTTATCCATGGTTTTATAAAAATTGCTCTTAAAAAAAAAACATCACAACCCAAAAAGTATATTTGGAAAAAAAAAAAAAACAAGTATCAAAGTAAAAATGTCAGAGACATCAGCTGTCAAACTTAGTACTTAAGGAAATTGGAAATTTTTGCTTAATAACCTAATATAAGATTTGGTATTATCCACACTCTCAGACATCCACTGAGGATTTGAAACATATCATCCATGCATAAGGGGACTTACAACAGACTTACTCCTTTTAGACTTTTATCCATTTCACTCAATGAAATATTTAATGAATACCTATTGTATGTCAGATACCACAGAGACAACAGGTGAAAATGAATGAATCATAGTCTGTGGTCATTTAGGACTCAGGATTCTAATGAGAAGTAGCACAGACACAAACAAACAACTTTAAGATGGTGTGGTCAAATTAGTAACAGGCAATAGAGTGGTCATTAAGCACATGGACCCTAGAGCCACTTACCAATTTTATGATTTAAAGTTAGATAACCTCTCTGCACCCTGGGTTGTTACCAATAAACATGTAAAAGCACTTAGTCCCTGACATAACTTAACACTGAATTTTTCATCATTTTTATTATCCTCACTATTAAACATTATCATTATTATGAAAAATGTTTCAGGGCTGAGAGCAGTGACTCACACCTGTAATCCTAGCACTCTGGGAGGCCAAAGCAGGTAGACTCCTCCTGAGTTCAGGAATTTGAGACCAGCCTGAGCAAGACTGAGATCCCATTTACAAAAAAATAAAAAAATAGCCAGGTGTTGTGGCAGGTGCCTATAGTCCCAGCTACTTGGGAGGCTGAGGCAAGAGAATCACTTTAGCCCAAGAGTTTGAGGATGCTGTGAACTATGACACCAGATACCACACAGTACTCTATTGAGGATGACAAAGTGAAACTGTCTGAAAAAAAGAAAAAAAAAAAAGGTTCACTTTGTTGGGTACCTAACCTGGACTTAAATTCAGAGAACTTAATTTAATAAAATAATTGTACCATCTATAATCAAAGATAAATCATCCAAAATCTTAAAATAGCAGTTACTAAAGCAATCCATATCACTTTAAACTTATTTTTTAAATGCTTAAAAATTTACTGAATTTACATGTCATTCATGACTATTAAAAGGGGGAAAAAGGCCATGCATGCTGGCTCATTCCTGTAATTCTAGCACTCTGGGATGCCTAAGTTGGTGAATAGCCAGAGCTCAGGAATTTGAGATTAGCATGAGTAAGAGAGAGACCCTGTCACTAATAAAAGTAGAAAAATTGCCAGGTGTTGTTACAGGTACCCATAGTCCCAGCTACTTGGGAGGCTGAGGCAACAGGATTACTTGAGCACAAGAGTTTAAGGTAGCTGTGAACTATGATGCTACAGAACTCTACCCAGGGCAACAGAGTAAGACTATCTCTAAAAAATAATAATAATAATCATTATTATTGAATATAACTAAGATAAAATTTAAACTATTAGATACTAATATAATTTATATATAACCATATGGAAATCTATAGTTTCCTTATCAGGGAACCTCTCAATATTATTCAAAACCAACTAATGTGGCAGGACTATAATCCTAACTTTGGGAGCCTAAGGTGACATGATTGCTTGAGTCCAGGAGTTCAAGACCAGCCAGGGCTACATAGCAAGACCCCATCTCTACCAAAAAAAAAAAAAAAAGAAGAAGAAGAAAAAGAAAACACACACACACAATAAAAATTATCTGCTCATGAGACTGTCACTATTTTAAAAACTTATATAAGACACAATGGTTCATGCCTGTAATCCTAGCACTTTGGGAGGCCAAGGTAGGATCGTTTGAGGTCAGTAGTTTGAGACCAGCCTGAGCAAGAGCAAGACCCCATCTTCACAAAAAATACAAAAATTAGGGAGCATGATGCCACATGACTATAGTCCCAGCTACTCAGGAGGCTGAGGCAGGAGGATCACTTGATTAAATTAATTTGGCATGGTGTCAGGCAATTATTTTCCCTCTAGCCTGGGTGACAAAGCGAGACTGTCTCAAAATAAAACACATGTATGTATTTGCATTCTTTCGCTTTACAATTATAAATTTCATGTTCTTTTTTTTTTTTTTTTTTTTTGAGACAGAGCCTCAAGCTTTCCCCCTGGGTAGAGTGCTGTGGCATCACAGCTCACAGCAACCTCCAACTCCTGGGCTCAAGCAAGTCTCCTGCCTCAGCCTCCCAAGCAGCTGGGACCACAGGCACCTGCCACAATGCCAGGCTATTTTTTGGTTGCAGCCATCATTGTTGTTGGGCAGGTCCAGGCTGGATTCAAACCTGCCACCTTAGGTGTATGTGGCTGGCGCTTTAGCCACTTGAGCCAGGCGCTGAGCCAAATTTCATGTTCTTTATCTCTAACTTCTACTAAAAAGGACTGGCTAACATTATCACATGCAGAGATTTGTTTATTCGATCTGACTTCAATTTGAGATAATAGTACTTAAAGATTACTTATTTAAGAATGAACCCACCCTGCATTTAAAAAAACCAGAACACATTTCACAGACAAATGCAGAAATAAGAAAAAAAAAAGAGCAGGAACTAGAAATTTAAGGTTTTGGCAGGGCAAGGTGGTTCATACCTGTAATCCTAGCACCCTGGGAGGCTGTAGCAGGTAGACTGCCGGAACTCAGAAGTTTGAAACCCTGCCCCTACTAAAAATAGAAAAACTAGCCAGGCATAGTGGTGGGCACCATAGTCCCAGTCAATGGAGAGGCTGAGGCAAGAGGATCGCTTGAGCCCAATAGTTTGAGGTTGTGACTGTGAGCTATGATGCCACCCAGACCACAGACTTTTTTTTTTTTGAGACAGAGTCTCACTATGTCACCTTTAGTAGAGTGCTATAGTGTCACAGTTCATAGGAACCTCAAACTCTTGGGCTTAAGCGACTCTCTTGCCTCAGCCTCTCAAGTAGCTAGGACTACAGGTGCCCACCACAACACCCGGCTATTTTTTTGTTGCAATTGTCACTGTTGTTTAGCAGGCCCGGGCCAGGTTCAATCATGCCAGCCTTAGTGTATGTGGCCAGTGCCCCAATCACTGAGCTAAGGGCACCAAGCCAGATTAATACTATCTTAAAAAAAAAAAAAAATTAAGAAATTTAAGGTTTTATATTAATGCTAACACTATATAAACACTTCCTATTTAAAAAATATGCTGTCTCTATTGTCCTTGCAATTAATTATAGTTTCTTATAGGTAAAGGAACGTATTTCAGACTTGTTTTCTCATCTGTCAAATTATTGGGTATTTAGTAAAAATTCCTTGAATGACAAAGTACCACTTAGGCAAAAAGAAAAAAAAAAACCTTATCTGGGGGTGGGGGGTTTCAAGTAAATAATAAAATTCCTTTAAGATCTATAAAGTAAGCAAGGAAATTTATTTGAACAGTGAGCTAAGAAGCAGAATTTGTGAAATACAAGGGAACTTTTTTATACGTTCCACAATAACCAAAAGGAACTGGTTCTATCCCAATTATGTATGTATATATCGACAAGATTTAAATAAATCAAAATGTTATATGTTTATAAAGCAGCCACAACATAGTGTTGGTTTTGGAACCAGTATTTAAATGGAAGAAAACATCTTCAGAATAAAGTTCCAGGCTCGGCGCCTGTGGCTCAAGTGGCTAAGGCGTCAGCCACATACACCTAAGGTGGCAGGTTTGAATCTAGCCCACGCCCACCAAACCAACAATGACAGCTGCAACCAAAAAATAGCCGGGCGTTATGGTGGGCGCCTGTGGTCCCAGCTACTTAGGAGGCGGAGGCAGGAGACTCGCTTGAACCCAGGAGCTGGAGGTTGCTGTGAGCTGTGATGCCACCGCACTCTACCCGGGGGAAAAGCTTGAGGCTCTGTCTCCAAAAAAAAAAGAATAAAGTTCCATTAAAATATGAAATACAAGCTGGGTGCTCTGGCTCATGCCTATAATTCTAACACTTTACAAGGCCAGGTGGGAGGATCACTTGAGGCCAGGAGTTTGAAACCAGCCTGAACAAGAGCAAGACCCTATTTCTTTTAGAGACAAAGTCTCATTTTATCGCCCTCAGTAGAATGCCGTGACATCACAGCTCACAACAACCTCAACTCCTGTGATTAGGCGATTCTCTCGCCTCAGCCTCCTGAGTAGCTGGGACTACAGGCACCACCACAACACCTGGCTATTTTTTTGTTGCAGTTTAGCTGGGACGGGGTTCAAACCCACCACCCTCAGTATATGGGACTGGCGCCCTACCCACTGAGCCACAGGCACTGCCACCTATTTCTATTAAAAATAGAAAAATGATTTGGGCATGATGCCATATGACTATAGTCCCAGCTATTCTGGGGACTGAGGCAGGAGGATCTTGATTTCACACTTGAAATTAGCAGTCTGACATTTGTGAGGTCTGCTGACACTATGATGACACTCTACCCTGGAAATCAAAATGAGACTGAAAAAAAACAAAAAACAAAAAAAAACTTCCACTCCTATATATTGGGAATATTCAGTCTTTTTTTGGGAGGTAGAGGCTCACTGTGTCACCCTCATAGAGTACTCTGATGTCATAGTTCACAGCAACCTCCAGCTCTCAGGCTTAGGCAATTCTCTTGCCTCAGCCTCCCAAGTAGCTGGGACTACAGGCGCCCACCACAACACCCAGCTATTTTTTGTTGCACTTTGGCCAGGGCTGGGTTGGAACTCACCACCCTTGGTATATGGAGCTGGTTCACTACTCACTGAGCCACAGGCACTGCCTAATCAGTCTTATTAAGGATATACCTTCTGGCTCGGCACCTGTGGCTCAAGTGGCTAAGGCGATAGCCAGATACACCTAAGGTGGCAGAGGCAGGAGATTCACCTGAGCCCAGGAGTTGGAGGTTGCTGTGAGCTGTGATTCCACGGCCCAGGGGGGACAGCTTGAGGCTCTGTCTCAAAAAAAAGGATATGCCTTCTGACAAGTTTTTCTTTCTTGTAAGAAATGGAAAAAAGTGGCTCGGTGCCTGTGGCTCAAGTGGCTAAGGTGCCAGCCACATACACCCAGGGTGGTGGGTTCGAGTCCAGCCTGGGCCAACCAAGCAATGATGACAGCTGCAACCAAAAATTAGCCGGGTGTTGTGGTAGGCGCCTGCAGTCCCAGCTACTTGGGAGGCAGAGGCAGGAGACTCGCTTTAACCCAGGAGCTGGAGGTTGCTGTGAGCTGTGATGCCACAGCACTCTACCCAGGGGGACAGCTTAAGGCTCTGTCTCAAAAAAAAAAAAAAAAAAGAAATGGAAAAAAGTATAATAATATATTATCCCAATATGAAACTGCTAACTTTGAGCCTTTTGAAATCCATTGCTTCTATAACGTATGTTCTCTTTAAATGCTAAGTGATTCAGAAATCATGCATTTTAAGATTTTTATAAACTAATTATTCCATGCTCTCTCAGATCAGATGGTATTTTCTTTTCTCTTCTTTTTTCTTTTTTATGAGACAGAGTTTCACTTTGTCGCCCTCGGTAGAGTGCCATTGCATCACCACTCACAGCACCTCTAACTCTTGGGGTTAAGTGATTTTCTTGCCTCAGCCACCCAAGTAGCTGGGATTACAGGTGCCAGTCACAATGCCTGGCTACTTATTTGTTGCAGTTGTCACTGTTGTTTAGCAAGCCTGGGCCAGGTCCTAACAGGCCTGCATTGGTGTATGTGGCCAGCACCCTACCCACTGAGCTACAGGCACCACCTTTATTTTCTTTATAATATGCAACCTTTGACATTATGTATTCATACTCTTCATACTCTTTTAGGCAATAATTATGCTCTTAAGATTAAAAAGGAGCATTGCATAATGATAAAGGGGTCACTACTCCAAAAAGACATAACAATCCTTAACATATATGCACCTAACAGAGGTCAAAAATAGAGAGGCAAAAACTGATAAAACTGCAAAGAGAAACAGATGATTTCACTATTACAGTTGGAGACTTTAATGTATATCTATCAGAAATGGACAGATACAACAGATAAAATCAGTAAGGATAAAGTTGAACTCAACAGATCATAAATCAGTAGGATATAATTAATATCTATATAACTACTTCATTCAACTACAGCAGATTATACCTTCTACTCAAGCTCACATGGAAAATTCATCAAGATAGACCACATTCTGGGCTATAAAACACACCTTAACAAATTTAAAAGAACAGAAATCATACAACGTCTGCTCTAAGACCACATGGAATTAAACTAGAAAGTGGCCGAGCACAGTGGCTCACACCTGTAATCCCAGTACTTTGGGACGAAAAGATGGGTGGATCACCTGAGTTAGAACGAGACCCCTTCTCTAAAAATAGCCAGGTGTTGTAGCAGGCACCTGTAGTCCCAGACTCAGGAGGCTGAGGCAAGAGAACTGCTTTGAGCCCAAAAGTTAGAGGTTGCTATGAGAGCTATGACGCCAGGGCACTTCTACCAGGGGTGACAAAGTGAGACTCTGTCTCAAAAAAAAAAAAAAAAAAAAAAAGGAGGCTCGGTGGCAGCTAAGGCGCCAGCCACATACACCAGAGCTGGCGGGTTCAAATCCAGTTTGGACCTGCCAAACAACAATGAGAACTACAACCAAAAGAAATAGCCGGGTGTTGTGGCAGGTGCCTGTAGTCCCAACTACTTGGAAGGCTGAGGCAAGAGAATCACTTAAGCCCAGGAGTTTGAAGTTGCTGCAAGCTGTGATGCCACCGAACTCTACCCATGGTGACAAATACTTGAAGATTAAATAACATTCGCCAAAAGAACACATGGGCCGCCCTGTTGTCCCAGTACTGTGGGAGGCCAAGGTAGGTGGATCACCTGAGCTCAGAGGTTCGAGAGTGAGCTGGCATGAGCCAGAGTGAGACAGAGTGAGACCCTGTCTCTACTAAAAAAAAAAAAAAAAAAAAAAAAGCTGGTGTTGTGGAGGGCGCCTGTAATCCCAGCTACTTAGGAGGCAAACGGCAAGAGAATCACTAAAGGAAGGGAAAAAAAACCCTTCAAACTAAGATGAGTGAAAGCCAGCTGAAATTAAAAGCAATAATTAAAAAAAAAAAAAAACACATACATGGGCCAAAGAAGAAACCTCAGGAGAAATTTTAAAATATTTTCAATTAGGAACAGCACCTGTGACTCAAAGGAGTAGGGCGCCGGCCCCATATGCCAGAGGTGGCAGGTTCAAACCCAGCCCTGGCCAAAAACTGCAAAAAAACAAAAAACAAAACAAAAAAACCCATTTTTTTTCAATTAAATGAAAATGAAAATACAACTTATAAAAATTCAGGGATACAGTTAAAGCAGTGTTTAGAGGAAAATTTGTAGTGCTGAATGCATATGAGGGCAAACAATTAAGTTCAGTAACTCATCCTAGAAAAAGTGCTTACATACCATATTGCTGATTATCACTACAGTTACCAGATAGCCAAGGGTGTACAAAGGTGACTGCAGTGATAGTCAACAATGAGGTGTGTAACAGTTTGTCTAGGATGAGTTTGGAAACTTAGTTGTCTGGTCTTGTACACAGTTGGCCCTACATATCAAAAATATTGAGGAAAAAACTGGACAAAGTCCCAAAAAGCAAAACGTTAAATCTGCTGTGCCAAGTACTACATTAAATCACACAAATGAAGTGAAGTACAGGCATTGTATTAGGCATTATGAGTAATCTAGCAATGATTCAATAAGTGTATAGGAGGATATATATTAGTTATACACAAATACTAAACCATTTTATATAAGGGACTTGAGCATCCACAGATTGTGTTGTCTGTGATGTCCCTGAAACCAATCCCTTGTGGATACTAAGGAATGACTATATTATAAAAGAAAGATCTAAATCAATTATCTGAGTTTCCACTTAGAAAACCACAAAAAGTAGGGAAGATTCAATTAACAAGCTGTGGTATATGTCTACCATGGAATATTATTCAGCCATTAAAAGACATGGAGACTTTACATCTTTTATATTAACTGGATTGAGGCAGAAAGCATTCTTCTTAGTAAAGCTTCACAAGAATGGAGAAGCAAGAATCCAATGTACTCAATTCTAATACGAAAGCACTAGATGACCTAAAACACAGTGGGGGGTAGAGCAATGGGGGAGGGAAGGGGCTAGGAGGTCACAGTGTATGGCACACCTCTTGGGAGTGGGACACAATTATAAGAAAGACTTTACCTAACAGACGCGGTGTAATCTAATTATATGTGCCCTCAATGAATCCCAAACATACAAACAAAAAAAAAGTAAATAGAGAAGATTAAGCCCAAAGAAAGCATAAGAAGAAAAATAAAAATTAGAGCAGAAACCAATGAAATTGAAAATATAAAATCAAGAGAGAAAAATCAACAGATCCAAAAGCCGATTGGATCTGTTTGAAAACATCAATATAACCATTAAGTTTCTACCCAGGCTAACTAAAGAAAAAAGAAGACACAAATCACTAATATCAAAAATAAAATTGAGGGCATCTTTAATGTCCCAGAGACATCAAAAAAGAGAAAGAAAGAAAGAAAAAAAATTATAAAGAACTATATGCTTGGCTCGGCGCCTGTGGCTCAATCGGCTAAGGCGCCAGCCACGTACACCTAAGGTAGCAGGTTCGAATCCCCAGCCCGGGCCGCCAAACAACAATGATGGCTGCAACCAAAAAATGGCCGGGCGTTGTTGCGGGTGTCTGTGGTACCAGCTACTTGGGAGGCAGAGGCAGGAGACTCGCTTGAGCCCAGGAGTTGGAGGTCGCTATGAGCTGTGATGCCATGGCACTCTACCCAAGGGGATAGCTTGAGGCTCCGTCTCAAAAAAAAAAAAAAAAAAAAAAGAACTACATGCTTACAAATTTGACAGCCTAGGTAAAATGGACCAGTTCCTTGAAACAGACAATCTGCCAAAATTCATATAAGAATCTATGTCAACAGCCTGGCGTTGTGGCCTGCGCCTGTAGTCCCAGCTACTTGGGAGGCTGATGCAAAAGAACTGCTTAAGTCCAAGAGGTTGCTGTGAGCTGTGACACTACTGCACTCTACCAAGGATGACCTACTGAGACTCTGTCTCAGAAAAAAAAAGAATCTTTGTCAAAAAAAATTAATCAGGTGGGGTGTGGTGGCTCATGTCTGTGATCCTAGCACTCTGGTAGATCAAGCTGCGAGGACTGCTTGAGATAAGGAATTTGAGAACAGCCTGGGTAAGACCAAGACCCCATCTAAAAAATAGAAAAATTAACTGGGCATTATGGCAGGCACTTGAGGCACTTGTGTATTCCCAGCTACTTAGGAGGCTGAGGCAGGAGAATTATTTGGGCCCAGCAGTTTGAGGTTGCTGTGAGCTAGGCAGAAACTAAAGTATTTTAGCCTGGAGCAACAGAGTTGAGACTGTTGTCTCAAAAGAAAAAAAAAAAAACAATCCCAACTACGGGAAGCGCCTGTGGCTCAGTGAGTAGGGTGCCGGCCCGATATACTAAAGGTGGCAGATTCAAACCCAGCCCCAGTCAAAAGTGCATCAAAAAATAGCCGGGTGTTGTGGCAGGCGCCTGTAGTCCCAGCTACTTGGGAGGCTGAGGCAGGAGAATCGCCTAAGTCCAAGAGCTGGAGGTTGCCATGAGCTGTTGTGCCATGGCACTCTACCGAGACTGACAAAATGAGATTCTGTCTCTTAAAAAAAAAAAAAAAAAATCCAACTAAAAACTTCTACTCTTGGCTTGGTGCCCGTAGCACAGTGGTTACAGTGCCAGCCACATACACTAAAGGTGGTGGGTTCAAACCTGGCTCGGGCCAGCTAAACAACTGCAAGGAAAAAAAAAATAGCTGGGCATTGTGGCAGGTGCCTATAGTCCCAGCTACTTGGGAGTCTGAGGCAAGAGAATCACTTAAGCCCACAAGTTTGAGGTTGCTGTGAACTATGATGCTACAACACTCTACCAAGACCAACAAAGTGAGACTCTGTCTCAAAAAACAAAACAAAAACAAAAACAAAAAAAAACTTCTGCTCTGAAAAGGATAAGACAAGACACAGGAATGCAGAAAACATTAGCAAAGACATATCTGATAAACTGCTACCAAAAATATACAAACTCAACAATAATTATCAACCTCATTAAGAAAGAAATGGATAGGCTTGGTTCCCATAGCTCAGTGGTTAGGGCGCCAGCCATATACACTGGGGTTGATGGTTCAAACCTGGCCTGGGCCTCCTAAACAACAATGACAACTGCTGAGCATGTGGTGGGTGCCTATAGTCCCAGCTACTTGGGAGACTGAGGCAAAAGAATTGCTTAAGCCCAAGAGTTAGGGGTTGGTATGAGCTGTGACGCCACAGCACTCTACCGAGGGCAACATAGTGAGACTCTTGTCTCAAAAAAAAAAAAAAAAAAAAAAAAGAAATAGACAAAAGATCTAAACACACATATCACCAAAGAAGTCATAAACATGGTAAAGAAAGATGAAAAGATGCTCAACGTCATAATCAGGGAAATGCAAATTAAAACAATGAGATATGACTATGCATCTATTGGAAGGGCCAAACTCCAGAGCAATGACAACACCAAATGCTGATGACAGAAACTTTCATTCATTGCTGATGGGAATACAAAATGTGACAGCCACTGCAGAAGACAGAGTGGCAGCTTCTTGCAAAACTAAACATACTCCTACCATATGACTGGGGTTTTTTTTTCTTTTTTTTGAGACAGAGTCTCACTTTCTTTCCCCAATAGAGTACTATAGCGTCATAGCTCATAGCAACCTCAAACTCTTGGGCTCAACCAATCCTCTTGCCTCAGCCTCCTGAGTAGCTGGGAGTACAGGCACCTGCCACAATGCCCAGCTATTTTTTAGAGACAAGGTCTCACTCTTGCTCAGGCTGGTCTAGAACCAGTGAGCTCAGGCAATCCACCCACCTCAGCTTTCCAAAGACTCCTACAATATGATCCAGAAATTGTATTCCTTAGTATTTCCAAACGTGTTGAAAACTGAAGTCCACACAAAAACCAGCTGAATGCTTATGGTAGCTTTATTCTTTTTTTTTTTTTTGAGACGGAGCCTCAAGCTATCCCCCTGGGTAGAGTGCCATGGCATCACAGCTCATAGCAACCTCCAACTCCTGGGCTCAAGCAAGTCTCCTGCCTCAGCCTCCCAGGTGGCTGGGACCACAGGTGCCCGCCACAACGCCCGGCCATTTCTTGGTTGCAGCCATCATTGTTGTTTGGTGGGCCCGGGCTGGGGATTCAAACCCGCCACCTTAGGTGTACATGGCTGGCGCCTTAGCCAATTGAGCCACAGGTGCCGAGCCAGCAGCTTTATTCATAATTGCCAAAACTTGAAAGCAACCAAGGTGTCCTTGTAGATAAACGGATAAACTGTGATAAATCCAGACAACAGGATATTATTCAGTGCTAAAAGGAAATGAGCTATTAGGGGCCAGATGCAGTAGCTCACACCTATAATCCCAACACTTTGGGAGGCCAAGGTGGGAGGACTGCTTATTTGAGGCCAGGAGTTCAGGACAAGCCTAGACAACATAGCAAGAACCCTCAACTCTTTAAAAAAAAATAAATCAGCCAGGCACAGTGGCATACACCTGTACTCATGAGACCTAGGCAAGAAGATCACTTGAGACCAGGAATTCAAGGTTACAGTGAGCTATGACTATGACCCCACACCTTAGCCCAGGTGACACAGCAAAACTCTGTTTCTTAAAAAATTAAAAAATGAGGGCAGGCATGGTAACTCCTGTTATCCTTGCACTCTGAGAAGCCGATTTAGAAGGATTACTTGTTGAGACCAGCTTAAGCAAGAGATCACTATCTCTACAAAAAAACCTAGGAAATTTAGCCAGGCATGGTGACACATGTCTATTATACCAGGTACTAGGGAGGCTGAGGCAGGAGGACTGCCTGACCCCAAGAGTTGGAGGTTGCAGTGAGCTATGATGACTCCGCTGTATTCCAACCCAGGTGACAGAGTGATATTCTGTCTCAAAAAAGAAAAAAATAAATAATTTAAAAAAGAAAACAATTTTAAAATGAGATATTAAGCCATAAAAAGACAGAAATGAAACTGAATGCATATTACTTAGAGAAAGAAGCCAATCTGAAAAGGCATACATAATTGTGATTCTAACTCCATGACATTTTGGAAAAGGCAAAACTACAGACACAGTAAAAAGATCAGTGTATCTCATGGGATTGGAAGTGGATGAATAGGCAGAGCACAGAGGAGTTTTAAGGCAGTAAAACTATTCGGAGTTTTGTTTTGTTTTGAGACAGTCTCTCAACTTTGTTGCACTCAGTAGAGTGCCATGACATTATAGCTTGAAGCAACCTCACACTCTTGGGCTCAAATGATTCACTTCCCTCACCCTCAACCTCCCAAGTAACTGGGACTACAGGTACCTGCCACATAACCCCCCCACCAGTTTTTAGAGATGAGGTCTTACTCTTGCTCAGGTTGAAGTAAAACTATTTCCATAACACTACAATAGTAGATAGATACATGCCATTATCTATTTGTGAAAATCAATAGGCTATACAACACTGAGATTGAACCTTAACGTAAACTATGAATTTTAGATATAATGAGGTTTCTTTTTTTTTTTTTTTAAGACAGAGCCTCAAGCTGTCACTCTGAATGACTATGGCATCACCGCTCACAGCAACCTCCAACTCCTGAGCTTAAGCGATTCTCTTGCCTCAGCCTCCAAGTAGCTGGGACTACAGGTGCCCACCACAACACCCAGCTATTTTTTGGTTGCAGCCATCATTGTTGTTTGGCAGGCCCAGGCTGGATTCGAACCCACCAGCTCAGCTGTATATGGCTGGTGCCTTAGCTGCTTGAGCCACAGGCATCGAGCTGATATAATGTTTCAATGTAAGTTCATCATTCATAATACTATACCACCCTGGTGAGGGATGTTGATAGTGAGAGTCTGAGAGCATGTAGGGACAGGGAATATATGAGAACTCTCTGTACTTTCTGTTCAATTTTGCTGTGAATCTGTAACTATCTATAAAATAAAAGTTTACTAGTTAAAAATAAAATAACCTGGGCTTGGCACCTGTAGCACAATGGTTACAACGCCAGCCACATTACACCAAGGGGTGGCAGGTTCAAATCCAGCCTGGGCCAGCTAAACAATAATGACAACTGCAACAGAAAATAGCCAGGCGTTGTGGCAGGCGCCTGTAGTCCCAGCTATTTGGGAGTCTGAGGCAAGAAAATTGCTTGAGGGGGCAGTCCCTATGACTCAAAGGAGTAGGGCGCCGGCCCCATATGCCAGAGGTGGTGGGTTCAAACCCAGCCCTGGCCAAAAGCTGCAAAAGAAAAGAAAATTGTTTGAGCCCAAGAGTTGGAGGTTGCTGTGAGCTGTGACATCACAGTACTCTATCAAGGACGATATAGTGAGACTGTCTCAAAAAATAAATAAATGGGCTCGGTGCCTGTGGCTCAAGATGCCAGCCACATACACCTAAGGTGGCGGGTTCAAATCCAGCCCAGGCCCGCCAAACAACAAATGATGGCTGCAACCAAAAAAAATAGCCAGGCATTGTGGCAGGCACCTATGGTCCCAGCTACTTGGGAGGCGGAGGCAGGAGACTCACTTGAGCCCAGGAGTTGGAGGCTGCTGTGAGCTGTAATGCCACAGTATTCTACCCAGGGGGACAGCTTGAGGCTCTGTTTCAAAAAAAAAAAAAAAAAAAAGTAATAAAATAAATAAATAAATAAATAAATAAATAAATAAATAAAATAAAATAACCTGGCCAGGTATGGTGGCTCATGCCTGTAATCCTAGCACTTTGGGTGACCAAGGCAGGTAGACTGTTTGAGATCAGCTTGAGCAAGAACAAGACTCATCTCTAAAAATAGCCAGGCCTTGTGGCGGACGCATGTAGTCCCAGCTACTTGGGAGGCTGAGGCAAGAGAATTGCTTAAGCCCAAAAGTTTGAGGTTGCTGTGAGCTGTAATGCCACAGCACTCTACCAAGGGCAACAAAGTGAGACTCTGTCTCAAAATAAATAAATAAATAAAATAACCACTTAATTCAGAAAACAAGGTATACTGAAAGTTACCAAGGAATTAAGAAAATATTTGGTTCCTCAATGTAGAATGGAACAGTGGTTAGTTTATGTATAAATGTACGCATTCTTCAGAAAAGCACAGCACTAAAAACAGATGTTATGGTCAAAATTTCCCAAACTCAATATACTTAGGAATAGTGAATAAACCAGAGACAAAAATATCAACAATAAAATAAATACAATCTCAGAAACAAGACCATTTTACTGCTCAAAAAACTCTAACAGCTACCAAAAAAAGGTATTATGGGCCAGGCAAA
Organism: Galagoides demidoff; assembly: GCA_963574575.1. NCBI lineage: Eukaryota > Metazoa > Chordata > Mammalia > Primates > Galagidae > Galagoides > Galagoides demidoff. The sequence goes on from CAUYQV010084202.1 coordinate 15,197, forward strand.
ATGGCTTATGCCTATAATCCTAGCACACTGGGAGGCTGAGGCAGGAGGATTGTTTGAGGCCAGGTATTTGAAACCAATCTGAACAAGACCTCATGCCTACAAGAAAATAGTAAAATTAGCTGAGTATTGTGGTACAGAACCTGCAGTCCCAATTACTCAAAAGGTTGAAACAGGAGGATCTCTTGAACCCAGAACTTGAGGTTCCAGTGACTTATGGGTGTTACTATACTCTAGGCAATAGAGCAAGATCCTGTCTCAAAAAGAAAAGGTATCGTGTTAGACTCTGAATCTTTTAAAAGTATATACCACTGGGGTAAATACACCAAACTAAAACATACTTAACATATTTAATCGTAACATAGCACATTTTATATTTGTATCAATTTTAATTAAGAATGTATAAGAATTTTTTTTTTTTGAGACGGAGCCTCAAGCTATCCCCCTGGGTAGAGTGCCATGGCATCACAGCTCATAGCAACCTCCAACTCCTGGGCCCAAGCGAGTCTCCTGCTTCCGCCTCCCAAGTAGCTGGGACCACAGGCACTCGCCACAACGCCCGGCCATTTTTTTTTTTTGGTTGCAGCCATCATTGTTGTCTGGCGGGCCCCGGCTGGGGATTCGAACCTGCCACCTCAGGTGTACGTGGCTGACGCCCTAGCCGATTGAGCCACAGGCGCCGAGCCAAGAATGTATAAGAATTTTATAAGAGTTTTTCCTCTTTTCTTTTTTTTGAAACTGAGTCTCACTTTGTTGCCCTTGGTAGAGTGCCATGGCATCACAGCTCATAGCAACCTCAAACTCTTGGGTTCTAGTGATTCTCTTGCCTCAGCCTACCAAGTAGTAGGACTATAGGCACCTGCCACAATACCCAGCTATCTAATTGATTTCTTTTATATTCAAGTCTTGTCTCTGACCCAAGTATAGCACACCACAGTTCCCTGGAATCCCTCTACAGAAGTTACAGATTCAACAGAATTCAATACGGCCCACAGAAATGTTTTATTTGGCCAGGAAATCTAAAATTTGAATATACAGTAGAACCTCTGTAAGTTGACCACCCAAGGGACTATAACAAACTGATCAACTTACAGGGGTGGTTAACATAAGGAACTAGGCCTATTATACTGATATGTACATGTGGTACATGTCAGATCTATGAAACTTAAGTTAATTTAAGTGGTCAAGGTAGGAAGGTGGTCAACTACAGAGGTTCTATCATATTTATATGAAACATACACTCACAAGTTCTCTGTTCCATCACTCATATTTTCCTACATCCACTCCAAGTCATCCATTTTTTTATTTGCTTAAACTCACAGAAAGTTTGTTTTGAGGACCCTACCCTATTTTTGCGTGTTTATTTGTTTATTCCTTCATTCATTATTTATAAGAGATAGGATCTAGCTGTCTCCTAGGCTGGAGTAGAGTGGCATAATCATAGCTTACTCCTAGGCTGGAGTAGAGTGGCATAATCATAGCTTACTGAGCCTTAAACTCCTGGGCTCAAGTGATCCTCCTGCCTCAGCCTCTAGAGTAGCTGGGGCCACCATGCCTAATTTTCATTTTTTTATAGAAATGAGGTCTTTCTATGTTGCCCAGGTTGTCTCAAATTGCTGGCCTTAAGCAATCCTCCAGTCTCTACCTTCTCAAATTGCTGGGATTATAGGCATAAGCCACCACACCCACTCCATTTTTAGAACTGAAGTTTTACTCAGATTCATTTAAAATTTCCTGGCTCGGTGCCAGTGGCTCAGTAGTTAAGGGCACTGACCACACACACCAAGGCTGGTGGATTCGAACCTGGCCCAGCCTGCTAAAGACAACAATGACAACTACAAGAAAAAAATAGCTGGGCACTGTGGCGGGCACCTAAAGTCCTAGCTACTTGAGGGGCGGAGGCAAGAGAATCGCTTAAGCCCAAAAGTTTGAGGTTGCTGTGAGCTGTGATGCCAAGGAACTCTACCGAGGATGATATATTAAGACTTTGTCTCCAAACAAAACAAAACATACATATATATGTATGAAATTCTACATTGTACTTCAATATATTTGTATTAGAAATGGTTATTTTTAGCTGGGCATTGTGGCGGGTTCCTATAGTCCCAGCTACTTGGGAGGCTGAGACAAGAGAATCACTTAAGCTCAAGAGTTGGCAGCTGCTGTGAGCTGTGACAGCACAGGACTCTACTGAGAGTGACATAGTGACTCTTCTTTCAAAAAAGAAAAAAAAAGAAATGGTTATTTTTTCTTCCTTTTCAATCTTCCCGATTTAAGGGTTGCATATATTTTCAGAGTAATGACTTAAGTTTACTGCAAAAAGATGATAGTTTATTAATGTTATCAATTATCTGCACATAATTATATGACAGGATATATATGATAGTTGGGTAAAGTCTTATAATCTAGTGTGAAGAACCATTCCTTTTTTCAAGTCCATAGTTGTGCTCTAAAATTATTAATATTTGGCAACATTTTTAAGCTGTTTTACCCTTTCATTATACACATGCACACACCCATAAACACACATTCAAGTATATAATTATACATCAAAAGTAAATGTGTTAAAATTTATGTGCCTCATATGGATAAAACCAAAGTGATGCTGGCAGATTTAAAACTATGTATTAGAACTTTGTATGAAATGTTTTATCACCAATGAAAAATTTTTTCTAACACGGCTACTTCTACAAACATATACCTAACAGAATATACTAAGGGAAAAGCTGGTACAAAACTTTCAAGTTATCATTTTCTATGTGGTTATACCCAAGCCATCTATTAATGATAAATTAAAAGACTCTTTACCTGTCAGGACCTGAGTTCAGGCACTCAAGAGTTTCGTATTTCTCTTGCAGAAGCTGATGACAATACTAATCCCTGCACTGTGTAGGGAGGTGCATTCCTTGCACTGGCTTAAGTGCTAGTGATTTCACCAACCCTTGAAGTGCAGAACAGTAAAAAAACAGTTTTCAGCCGTTTTTCTTACTGATTTCTCATTTTTTAAAATACTACAAAGATCTCAAATAGATTTTAAAATAAATCATGTTTTAAAGACAGTGCCTTGAATTTAAAGAGACACATGCCAATAGGTGTTTCAGGATTACTGCACATATATCACAAGATGGCCTTTTTCATCAAAGAAAAACTTACACAAAGAAGCAATGATTTCAGTCTTCAAACAATTTTCTGATTTTACCTTAAAGCACCAGAATTTAGTGGTTACAGATAGCTAAATTGGTTTTACAAAAGGCAATCATGAGTATTAACAGGGCCAAATGAAATTAACTTGGTTTAAAAATGTTGGGCAGCGCCTGTGGCTCAAAAGGGTAGGGCACCAGTCCCATATGCCGGAGGTGGTGGGTTCAAACCCAGCCCCGGCCAAAAACTGCAAAAAAAAAAAAAAAAAAAAAAAGTTCTCTCTTCTATTGATTCATCTAGTCTCCTGCCATCAGCATATAGTCCTAGAAGAGCTGGCAGTCAAATTTGTAACTACTAGCCTCTAAAGAAATAACACATTATACCTTCCCATAGGTAAAAATCATGAAATGCTATTATGTCCAAGGGCAATATATAGAAGACTAAATCTATCCCCATTTCTGACCCAAATCTTAAAATACCAAATTAATACAACTTCCCATTCTCTTACATTAGAACATTAAATGGACTTACAGATACTCTAGGTTCTTCCCGTTGCTATAGGAAGAAAGCATTGAGAAATAGACCATAGCTAGTTCTGAAAGAAAATCTTTTATGTATCTTAAGAAATTTAATGTTTATACGAATTTCTCTTCAAATGTTCTTCATTTCCTATAAGTTTTCATTTCTCTCCTCTTTTTTTCTTTTTTTTTTTTTTGGCCCAGGGCTGGGCTTGAACCTGCCACTGACAGCGTATAGGGCTAGTTCCCTACTCCTTGAGCCATAGGCGCCACCCTCTCCTCACTCTTTTAATAAGAACACTAAATTGGCTTCTTTGAGATACAGATCATTAGGAGCTTACCACTGTTCAAATATGCATATTCAACAATTTTAAATCCTCTGAATTTTCTCTTGACATTTTTATTGGAGGAAGTTAAAAAATAAAGCTGAGCTGAAATCAGGCAGACTAAAGGGGGCACATTTATTTCACCAGATCTACCTCTATACTAGACACTACACTTTAAAAACCCTATATCAAATGTAAATATTCTCTTTCTACTTAAAGCAAAGAAAGCTGGCTTTAATATACCTGATTAAAGTGCTTCCCTTTTTCTTTACAATTCAAGAAATTAAATAATCACTCTTTCATTTATGAGACAAATTTTGAAAAGTTGACATTCACTCAAGTCCATTTCAAGGATCTGTTCCTCTAAACTTAAATCATAGCAGTTTGATCTCATTCACAATCAAATGACCTTAAGTACTTCTTGTCAATAGTATGTCTAACTGCTAAGACTGACTTTCTATGGGCAAGATAATTTAAGAAAAATTCATGAAATTAATGTTGCAGGGCTTTAAAAGGAAACTTTTATGCTTTTTTCTGCTATAATATAAAGAGAGAGGAGAAATAAAAATATAAAATGTCTATTAAAAGATCGAATTCCTAATATCAAATGGGAAGACTTTCTCAGATGAAGTCTTTTTTTTTTGAGACGGAACCTCAAGCTATCTCCCTGGGTAGAGTGCCATGGCATCACAGCTCATAGCAACCTCCAACTCCTGGGCTCAAGCAAGTCTCCTGCCTCCGTCTCCCAAGTAGCTGGGACCACAGGCGCCGGCCACAGCGCCCGGCCATTTTTTGGTTGCAGCCATCATTGTTGTTTGGTGGGCCCAGGCTGGGGATTCGAACCCGCCACCTTAGGTGTACATGGCTGGCACCTTAGCC
>CAUYQV010084205.1:0-13110 GCA_963574575.1 Galagoides demidoff
CTGTATTTGCTCTCTTTAATTTGCATCAGGTAATTTTATGTGATATTATACTGACCAAATATGGAAAGCTTTTTTCTACAATAATTTAAGATGAATTTACTATTGAAAAAGAACAAAAATTCAAATAAATTTTGTGTAACCTAAGAGTAGATTATTTAGATATCTAAGTGTTCTCCAGACGTCTTTCCAAAAGGAATGAATTAATATGCATCCCCACCAGCAGTGTAGAAGTGTTCCCTTTTCTCCACATCCACGCCAGCATCTCTGGTTTGGGGATTTCGTGATATGGGCTAATCTTACTAGAGTTAGTTGATATCTCAAAGTAGTTTTAATTTGCATTTCTCTGATGATTAAGGATGGTGAGCATTTTTTCATATATCTGTAGGCTATGTGCCTGTCTTCTTTAGAGAAATTTCTCTTCAAGTCCCTTGCCCACCCTGAGATGGGATCACTCGTTCTCTTCTTGCTAATATGTTTGAGTTCTCTAGGGATTCTGGTTATTAAACCTTACTCAGAGACATAACTTGCAAATATCTTCTCCCATTCTGGGAACTGTCTTCTTGCTTTACGTATTGAGTTCTTAGCTATGCAGAAGCTCTTTAATTTAATCAGATCCCAATAGTGTATTTTTGATGTTGCTTCAATTGCCCAGGGTTCCTTCTCATAAAATTTTCACCAGGGCCAATTTCTTGAAGTGTTTTTCCTACACTTTCTTCTAGTATTTTTATGGTTTCATGTCTTAAGTTTAAATCTTTAATCCAGTGAGATTCTATCTTAGTTAATGGTGAAAGGTATGGGTGCAGTTTCAGTCTTCTACAGGTCACCAGCCAGTTTGTCCAGCACCATTTGTTAAATAGGGAATCTTTTCCCCAATCAATGCTTTTAGATCCTGCAATTCCTTTATTAGGTATATATCTAGAAGACCAAAAACCACATTACAACAAAAATATTTGTATCAGAATGCTTATTGCAGCCCAATTCATAATTGCCAGGTCATGGAAGAAGCCCAAGTGCCCATCAATCCACGAATGGATCAATAAACTGTGGTATATGTACACCATGGAATACTATGCAGCCATAAAGAAAGATGGAGACTTTACGTCCTTCAAGTTCACATGGATGGAGCTGGAGAATGTTCTTCTGAGCAAAGTATCACAAGAATGGAGGAAAAAGTAAGTACCCAATGTACACACCCCTATTATGAAACTAATTTATACCTTTTATAGGAAAGCTATAACCAACAACCACCCTACGTATCGGGGTAGGGGGGTGGGCGGGGGTAAGGGGTGGAGGGAGGAGGATTCGAGGGTTCACTTCTGTGGTTCATCTTACAAGGGTACAAAGGGTACAAGTGAATCTTTCTATGAGTAGAATATGAATGTTTTAACACAATAACTAAGAAAATTACGTGAAGGCTATGTTAACCAGTTTGATGGAAGTGTTTTGGATTGTTTGTGAAAACCCTACACTGTACCCCAGAAGTGCATTAATGTACACAGTTACTATTCAATAAAAAAAAAAAAGGGTGAAGCTTGAAAAAAAAAAAAAGGCAAGATTCAAATGTGGCAATACTAATTTTACTATCATTAAATAATACTCAAGTTCTTTTATAAGGGAGGGAACGTCTACAGCAGGTGTCCTCAAACTACAGCCCCGTGGGCCACATGCAGCCCGCCTAGGACATTTATCCGGCCTGCTGGGTGTTTTTGCCACTGCTGCCTGTCCTGCTTAGCAGCCGACTCGTCCCAGGGCCGCAGTCTGGCCCTTCAACATTCTCAGGGACAGTGAACTGTTCCCCTGTTTAAAAAGTTTGAGGAGCCCTGGTCTACAGGCTTTGGAAATTTTTTAATAGCTCTTTGAGTATTCCATCCCCATCACCTCAGAAAAAGAAAACATGCTCTATCTCACTGAAAAATTTTAAAAATTAAAAAAGATAATGTACATCAAATAAAAAACCAAGCTCAGGGCTTAACACAGGGCAAGGTTTTATTAAGCAGTAAAGCTGCCATAGCTGTTGTTTCTAATATTATATTTTCACTGAATGAAAGGTCAGGAATTTACAGATACGTGTATCAGACACCAATTAATTCATGAAAAAAATCTAATCTTTTCTGAAATATTTAGATAAGAATGAAATATTTTAACAGCTTTCAGCCAAGATATTAGAACTAATTATGAACTACCTTATGAAGCTCTTAACTTTTCTAAGGTTCATCATAAAATTGACGGTAATTACTTAAGAAACAATATTCCTACCAACCTATACAAATGGTACACAGAAGAGTTCAATAAGTGAGGTTAGCAAGAAAACTATTTATCATTTTCCCTGAATATCTTTCAAGCTTATCTAAAAACAACATGGAAATGAATTAAATAATTTGGTAATGAATTAAATAATCTAGAAACTACTTTTATCCATAAAGTACTACAAAGGATATAGCTTAAACTTTCAAGAACTTCAAGTAATTTACGGTGTAACTGTCAACAGTCCCTCAAACCAAACCAAACCCAAAAACCCCTTCCATACACAAAAACTTCCAGAAAAGGGAGAGTCTTCAATTTCAGGGGTTTTATACATCAACTCAGGCTATGGGTAGGGAGCAGAAAAAAAGGAGTAAGAAGTTGGTAACAACCACCTAGGACACTGATTTGTTTGCTTGGCTATATTTCCTTATACCATGCTTTTTCGTCCAGGATTCAGCCACTGGCCTTTTTCAGAGAACGAAAAAGTATTCTCAATTAAAAAAAAATAAATACGGCCACTGCTCTTGATGAACATAGCCTGACCCAGGACTTCAGACCACCTACATGCTGAGTGACTCCTAATCTGTTGTTTCCACCTTCCAAGTTGGGTTACTCCATGCATATGTATAAGGACACTGCAGTCTGCCCAAAGTAATGAAGCGTGGCTCATTAATTTATAACTCTTAATCCTCATCCTGATAATGAATTCCTTCCCTCACTTAATAAACTTTACGATTACTCACTAGAAACTTTGGGGTCATCTCAGCGTTGTCTTCTGAATAAAAGCAACTCTTATCCTAGTCTAATTACTCCTACTTTCCCAATTTCTTTATAATTTTTCCAATTCCTTCCTGTCCATTCTCAATGTCGCAATCTGACATAAACCTTCACTACTTATTTTGAGACTATTCTAGTATTCTACATGGTCTGTCTGCCTCCACGGTCTTCTTCTATCTCCAACTAATTTTCCTTGTGATAGAAGTCAGTTTTTCGACTGTTTCTCCTGCTTTGAACCCCTTCATGGGTTTTCAAATACTTAGGCCAATGAAATAAGACCCAAATTGTTCTATATAATATTGGAAACTCTTCACATTCTGGAGCAAAATACCTTTTAAAGTCTTATGCCATTTGCCCCACAAAATTTAAATTTTGTTATATTAAACCCTAAAAGGTTATGTTTCCTCACACCATGCTTTAACTCACAAAATATTTTATACCTGAAATATACCTCCTATTCTCAGCCTACAATTTTTCTATAACAGTCTTGGATATCAGATTGCTGAAGTTGTGGGGAAGGAAGCTGATGAAGCAGAAACAGAAAAGGTCAAATGGAAATCAGTAACTTTTCAATTATAACTTAACAGGTTTCTGTCCAAATATGAAAATAAATATATAATGGCTTGTATCTCTATATAAAAAAAGGTTATATTTTCTTTCACTGGCCACACAAGCTGTTTTACTATAAAAAATGGGTAATATGTGGGTCATTATAAGTTTTGAGACAGGGTTTGTTACAGTTCATCATTTCACTCGTAAGCAACATGGCTGACTGTCATTTCTGATTCCCCTGCGCCGCGTCTCAACTTGGGTGACTTGGTGTCGCTGGGAGGGCTTCATTTGTTTCCATCCATGTGGGTTTTATGTTTCCATATAGCCCATGTATATAACTGATCTTTAAGAAACTATATTTTACTGTCAAAAATCACAAATGTTACCTATGAACAAAATATAAATACCTACAATTAGATAATATTATCTATAAAGCTGCACAATTTTCATGAGCTTCTTTTCCAAACTTCAGTATGAGTTTTAGAAATCCTACTGAATCAAATATTTTTGTCTTAACAAATGTGAAAAACATACTGAATAAAATGCCTATAGAAAAGTATTCTGTCCTTAAAGACAGATTTCTAAAGCAAACACAGTTGTGCAAGCTACAATAAAGATGGACTGGCAATAGTAAATATTAGCATAAATTCACACTAAACATGTAATTTGTCTTTTAAAATGCCACAGTGAAAGACATAAATATAATTATTATATAAAGGTGATAAAAGAATATCCTTATGGAAATGATTTTTAAAACACTCAGGATGCTTGCAAGTCAAATCTAATAATCTAAAATAACAACATGCATTTATAATCAAGAGAGATCAATTATTAATAAAAAGTCATAACATTTTACAGTTAGTAATACAGATGCTCCTCCATTTATAATTGGTTATGTCCCAATAAACCCACTATAAAATATCTGAATTTAAAAATGCACTCAATATACCTAATCTACCCAAACATAGCTTCGCTTTGCCTACACTGAATGTGCTCAGAACACTTACAAAGCCTATTTTATGATGAAGTGTTGAGTATCACATGCAATTAACTGAATACTATACTCAAAGTGAAAAACAGAACGGATGCACAGGTAGACCAAACTCAGGTTTCTGCTGAGGATATGTGACTTGCACACCATACACAGTAAAGCCCATGATTCTAAGTTGAGAATTGTTTGTAGTTACATTTAAATACCAGATTCCTATAAAACCTACTACATACAGAACACAGCTGAGGGAAAATCAATTTCTATCTTTAATGAACAACAGTCTGATAAAGGTTACATCTTCCTAAATACTAACAGATGAAATATAAACTGTAAAAATGAGTTCATTATTTTTTTAACCCAAAATAAATAAGTTTTAAAGGATACTGATCTGTCTGTGGTCTTCGAAAGTTCTCTGGAAGATTGGCTTCATAGAGTAGTCTTGCCTTAGTATTTCCCATATCTTGCATGCACTATAATAAAAAAATGAAGTACTTTTATTATTCACATGAACATTTAAAAGTAATTCCTATACACACATAACAAATACATACATACACACACATTCACAAATATCAAATAACATTACTTCAATATATAATATTCCCTTTAGATATGTAATTTAAATCACAACATGAAATTAATTACTCAAGTTAAAAATAGAAGCCTATTTTTAATCCTGCACATTATTCAACATACATGGATCCATAGTTTTCTAATTGTCTTTTTCTATGATGACACCACCTTTACTCTATTTCTAAAAGTGAATTCCCTAGTAATTTGTAGGCAGTATTATTATTATTATAAATATACCACTACTTGAACACTGCTCCCATTTTCAGGACTAATAACTCAAGATCAAGTTTTCCTGGATTCTCAAGTTTCACAATGGAGACCATATAAAAGAGAAATAGTGCTGACCTAGAACTCCACAGAAGTAGATTAATTTCCTTGGGGTTATTAATACTATGAGGGGGGTTCCTTACAAAACCTACCAAAAAACTCTAATAGTCAAATTTTATACAAGTTCAGAAATTCATAGAATCTCCTCCCTAAAATTTATAAAAACCAAAGAACCACTGCTCAGTAGACATAAAATAATTTTGATAATCATTCCAACCAGTCAATAGTTTCAGTATCATTTATGAGTAATGATTAGCCAAACAGAACTTACTTGATATTCTTTACATTAGAAACAAAATGAAGGCTCGGCACCTGTGGCTCAATCAGCTAAGGCGCCAGCCACGTACACCTAAGGTGGTGGGTTCGAATCCCCAGCCCGGGCCCGCCAAACAACAATGATGGCTACAACCAAAAAAAAAAATGGCAGGGCGTTGTGGCGGACGCCTGTGGTCCCAGCTACTTAGGAGGCTGAGGCTGGAGACTCGCTTGAGCCCAGGAGTTGGAGGTTGCTATGAGCTATGATGCCATGGCACTCTACCCAGGGGCATAGCTTGAGGCTCCGTCTCAAAAAAAAAAAAAAAAAGAAAAAAGAAACAAAATGAAGATTTACAGACAATTCATTATAATATTACATCATTGACACAGAGCTTGAGCTCCACAGAATATTAAAAGAGATCCTTTTTTATAATTTCCTTTTTTCCTGATTTCCTAGACATACCCCCCTACACTCCTGAGACGATAACCCAGGTTTAACAGATTACCTGCTATTTCCCTTAAGTAGCAGCCTTCAAATGTACACAGAATTATCTCCATTCAAATAAATAGTGACTCTTCTCTCAACTCAGAGCTTTAAGGTGTACAAAATTCCAATATATACTCACTTCTGAGTATCTATCTATTCCAACCCACTTCGATGTAAGTATTCTTACAGAGAAGTCATTCCTCCAGAGATAATGAGGAGGCGAAGAAACAGGTGGATGAGAAGCAAAAGGGACAATAAACCAAAAAAGAATTACGGGGTTTTTTTGTCATTTAGCTCCAGAGATGAAACAGAAACCAAAGCAAAACAAACTTTAGCTTCAAAATTGTTTAAGACGAAAAATATTATAAAAGGTGAACCAACAGCATGAGAACCAACAGTATGAGGTCAATATCATGTCGCAGTGGATGCTAGCATGCAGTTAGTATAAGCAGAGCTAAATATGTAATTCTGTGTGTGGAGAGAAGAGCAGAGAAACTCTCAGTAAGTTCGCCCTCCTGAAAACAGAAAAAATGTTTTCCACTCGAATGATGCCATTCTTTGTGCCATGATGGGAACTGGAAGTAGAGATGATCGAGTTACGTAATCATGAAGACATTAAACATTTGGGAAGAACTAGACCAAGAAAAAAAAATTCCACTGAGTTTGCACAGTATCTGTAATGAAGCAAAAAGTAATTTAGATGTAGTTCACTGAACCTGTTAAAGTAAGAAAATTTGAAAAGTTTCTATCAAGCAAGCAAGGATACAAGAAAATTTCAAACGTTAACACTAAAAACAGTATCTATTACATATACCATATCTTATCAATCCTCACTTCCACTTTTCATATGTTAACAACCTTAGAAATAGGAATGTATCTCACAATTAATGGTGTCTAGTAAATGATAATTTTTTTCTCATTATTTTATGAAACAGATGTGCTTCTTACAATCAGTAATATCACTTATATAATAAATGTGACTATACACATTTATTTAATGGAGGTCATTAACATTTTATTTTGGCAAAATAAAAAGTAATCTGGAATAAGGAATACCTTTGCATTATAGCAAATTATTAAAAAATGTTGTAGTATGTTATCTATCACAATTAGTAGCATAAAAATCTGAAAAGGAGACGTGAGGTGAAATAATGAGCCCTTTCCATAGGAAACCACTGCCAAAATGTGACTGGGTACAGGCAAATGTGTGTTAGTTAGGATTGAGAAACAAGGATTCAATGACATCCAGTACAGAGAGATCATTTTGTGAAGGTAAAGAAGATAATGGTAGGCTTAGTTTCCCGGTTTCTAAAAAGTAGAATAGAGAATCTGGGTGGGAGGGAAGTAACCAGTGGAAGGATTAGTGGAGAGGAAGGTTGAGCAATTTGCAGATGAGAAGGCGAGGTGGAAGCAACAGAGAATATGGTACAAACAAACCAACTGTAAAGTTTCAAGAGACTACAGGTAAGGACCCTCTAGAACATTTATGAAAATGTATTCTACTGGCCCTGAGGATCAAATTGTGCTCAATAACTGGCAGAAGAAAATAATGAAAATAGCATGCATAACAGCTATAGTGACAAGCATTAGCCTCAGCACTTTATGTATTTATAATTTAAATTTCCAAACCCTGAGATAGATATTATTACCCTAACTTGAAAATAAAGAGAACTGAACCTGCAAGATGTTAAGTAATGGGCTTAAGATTTATCTGTCTACGTGATTTAACTTTTGAATCTGTAGCCATCAGTAGTTTAAATATCTTAGGCTTTAGCCAATGGAACTGGGGCTATGTTCTGCAGAGATTATGAACACCAGGCTCAAAAAAGTTACGTGATTTTTCTACTGGGTCATATGATGAATCAGTGACAGAACTGAGACCAGGATCCAGCTCCTTGACTCCCAATCCTTACCAGCATGCAGCATCTAGTCAAAATTAGTATCTAGGAAATGTCATCACAGGACAGAAGTGTCACCTCCATTATTAAAACATCATTCTTGTTATTAAAACATTCCTTTTCTTTTAGGCTCTCTCATCAAAAATGAGTCAGCAAATATACTGATAGAAAAGAGAATTTTAGTTATTTATTCTTTGGCAATTAATGATACTGTTTTCCACAGTCAAACAGACTGGTTATGAAAAGGGGGACAGGGTGATAAATGACTTCATTTAAAAGAAAAAGTAAACTTTGTGTTTTTAATTATTTGTAGCCAATAGGAGATTTAAGTTAAGACTAATTAACTAGCTATCTGAATTTCTATCATCTAGTTCCTGTGATGCAAGCCAGACTCTAAGTATCATCTCACTACTCAGCATCACTCAGAAACATTTAAATTTTCCAAACCTGCTTTCATTTCCCAATAGGAGAGAGATTTGAAAAGGTTAGAAAATAAGATATTAAAAATTCCAAGATATTAGTAATTTTGAAAATTCTTTGGCTAAATTTAGAGAAGTCATGTTACTGTCAGTATTTTTTTTTCTTTCTCTTACACTTCAAGTATGAAAAGGCAATGGAAGGACTCTCAATTACTTAAATCAAAGATTCCAATAAAAACTTTTAATATAATTTAGTCACTTAATAAACTAGGCTTCATCTCAAAATTAGGATTTAGAAATAAGAGTGGAGGCCAAGGTGAAAGTATCGCTTTTACTAAGAACAGAGCTTTGAAATGAATGTGTGAAGACAGAAGGTACAGATAGAAACAGAATGTGGCCCGTCGGAGCCACTGTCAGTATCAGGAAACAATAATTAAACATAATGAAAAGCAAAATAAATGACAGTCACCCAAAATTCCAAGTTAATTTGGAATTGATTAATTGATTCCCCTGAGAACAAGATTTGTCAAATTTTTTCTTTCTTTTAATCCTTCAAAATCTTTAAGAGCAGAGCTCTCTATGAAACCACTTCAAGGTATGGCTTCTACTTGTCCCAGTGCAACTAAAGCCCAGGGACTGTGTCAGTAAACATGGCTGCCGGGATCTCCCTTCTCTGTGCATCTCCCATTTCTGTCAGTGCCTTCCTCCTATCTGTTACTGCATGTTTCCAATCAGATCTTTGAAATTCCCACTGGCAAACTGCAAGATGTTAGAATAATCAAGCAATCTTCAACACGAAGTATAACAGAATGCTACATGCCTATGTTGAACCCGGGGGAGGGAAGAGGTGAAACTATTCAAAATAATACTCTTCTACCCAATTTTCTGAGGAACAGACTGAGGAAAAGAAGAACCTAATTTCCAAATCAAAAGATTTTGTGTATATAAAGATGTATACACCTCTATGTTTGTAGTTAGATGCATAAAGTATTTTAGGAAAAGTCTGGGCATAGTAGCTCATGTCTGTAATCCCAGCACCTTAGGAAACTAAGGCAGGAAGATTGCTTGAGTCCAGGAGTTTAAGACTAGACTGAACACAGTGACCCCATCACTACAAAAAACAAAAATATTAGCCAGGTATAGTGACATATATATTACTAGTTACTTGAGAGGCTGACCCAGGAGGATCACTCGAGACTAGAATTGGAGGTTGCAGTGAACTATGATCACACCACTACATTCAATCCTGAGTGAAAGACGAAGACCCTATCTCTACATATAAATTTAAAATAAAAATTTTAAGAAGTTTCAGGAAGAATATATAAGAAACTAATAAATATGGTTGCTTTTATGGAGGTCAACTAGATGACTGACGGACAGAAAGGGTAGAGAGAATATTCAATTGACATATTTTAAACCCTCTGAGGTTTGCACCATGTCCACATATTTTCCATTCCCACAAAATAAAATAATTGGGGGGGCTATATTAATCCTTGTTTCTAAATAAAATAGTATCCAGAAGGAGCTTAGTCAGGGTATCCACGCAGCATCTGAAATTGAATCAGAGCAATGGGACTTCGTTCTACTAAGGAGAACAAAGTCTTCTGATGAATCAAAAAGGTTATAAATCAAATCAAGTGTAAACATTTAAAAAAAAAAAAAACCTCGTCCAAGCAGATCTTACAATTGAATACACTGAAAGCATAAATACAGCATTTATTTACCAAGCCTCTGTCAGCATCATCGTCTTCTTACAGAAACACTATTGTCGCTGAAGACTGAAGGATTAATATTTTTAACGTATTGTAGGAGGGGAGGGTTACTTGCTCTACTATTTTCCATTCATTAAAATCTTTAAAATACAAAGACTAAGATTTTCAGCTGAAAATGTTATTTTCAACTAATTGTATTTTCTTTTAAAAAGCTCTTACTTAAAAAGAGAAATGAGTACTTGTATTCCCTAGATAAGTTCTTCATGTCAGTGACTCACCTCTACTACCACTTGAAATTTTCCAGAATAGTTCTCTATCTTCCTCTCAAAAGCCACCAGGAATTCTTGCATAGGAGCAAGCCTTTCAGGACTGGTTTCAAGATCTTTTGGATTCCAGCTGCTGGAAAAGAAGGGCCACCATTTTTTGTCTCAGGAACTCTTTGGAAATATTTAATACAGAGTCCATTCCTTCAGTTTTGTGAAATTGTTTTATAGGGGAAGTTGTTCTCTTTTTTAATTATTGTTTTTAAAAATAAACCACACGACTCAAAGTTTTTAATGACGATGTGGAATTAGAGGTAGTAGCTTTCATGCCTTCCACAATTTCTAGATAGTCGTAGATCTTGATTTATCTGTTCCACTTGCTAACTACCACAAATTCAGAAAATTCTATCTTTTAAAAGTAATGAAATTAAACAGATATAACAAAATTAGGAGTTTCATATTACACTCTTTTGTCATCTCTACTTACTAAAATCTAAGACTAAACCATGACTTTTACCCTAGGTGCTTGAAGTCTAAACTCAGGAAACATCCTAGACTCTCCCTCTCCTGCCGTAAGTCTTAGTGATTCTCACTCCTCAATATATAGGTTGGCCTTAACGTTCGTGTGTAATTCTAGTGTGCAATTTAAAATCACACATAAACTTTATGGCCACCCTGTACATCGTGCAGGCTTCCCCTGCTTATTAACACTGTTGCCCTACTTTAGTCCAAGATCTAGCCATTTACTGCCTAGGCTATCAGATTTATCTTCTTAAAGAAATTGTGAGATAATACTTTTCAACTTACGGCATTTTAAGAGCTCCCTACTCTCTTCCTCTCCCCACCCCACAGGATCAACATCAAACAGTCCTTGGCTGTAACGTAACTGCACCTAGCAATCCCATCACAGAACACCACCTCACTTTCTCAAAGATGCTTTCTCCACCTGTGCCTGAAAGGCCATCTGCATACTCTTGTATACTTTTAATAATTCACAAACAAATAAAGCTTAATATTAATGTAAAAATAGTAATGAGACATTTTAAAACCATTAAAATTTACCATTTTTACTATAATTTTTTAAAAAGCTACTTTTTTGACCTGCTGAAGATGGCCCACCATTTAAAACCAGAACTAGAACCCAATTCTACAGCCCCAGGCCAGCCCCAGTAACTGTATCTATTATTTTCTCTCACCATTATATACACAAAGCAGGAAAGAAAATGACTATACCTTTAAAATGCTACGTGCAATAAAATTAATGTTTCTAGATAATTCATTCAAAGCAACCTAAATAATTTCCTGCCAAATATTATACTCTATATGGGGATTTAAACCCTTATCTTCAAATAGCTCATTATTTCTTTAGTTATGCTCTCTGTTATACCATACTCTCTGTTACACTAAGATTAGGCAGCATAAAAGGAATGGAGTTAAATTAATGAAAAACTTCCACTAAGTAATATCTTATAATTCTGTTTATTACTTTGACACAAGAACTATAACCAATTATTAGTAATAGAGAATTCTAAAATATGTACCTTAAAAAAAAACCATTTTTTGAAATTTATTTGATTTTTTTTTTTTTTGAGACAGGCTCACTCTTTTTTTTGGAGACAGGATCACTCTGTGGCTCTGGCTAGAGGGTAGTGGCATCATTATACCTCGCCATAACCTCAAACTCCTGAGCTTAAGCAACCCTCCTACCTCAGCCTCCCAAACAGCTGAGACTATAGGTGTATGCCACCACAGCTGACTAATTCTCTTTTCTTCTATTTTTTGTAGGAACAAGATCTCACTCTTGCTCAAACTAGTCTCAAACTTCTGACCTCTCCTACCTCTACCAATCAGAGTGGTAGGATGATAGGGGTGAGCCACTGCACCTGGCCTCCTTTAAAAAACTATTACTGATGTAACTTAAAAGTTTAACTTAAAAATTAACAAATAAAGAAGAAAATAACCATGCACATTCAAATTTAAATTTTTTGTGGGTTTTTTCCCCCAAATTGATTGCTTAAAAGTGCAAATTCTCTTACTTAACTTCAGTCATTGAATTTTGTTTTAGACAATGCCACACTTCTTTTTCTCTACAACACTCTTCATCTGCAGGCAACACATATACACAATGCTGGAGTCTGCTCCTATTCTCTGCTCTTCTTTGAAGACATATTTAATGATCCGAGCAAGGATCCAGCATAAATTGAATTTCCATCAACTTAAAAAGTTAAGTATGTACCTGAGGCCATGATTTGAGAAATGTTGCCAGCTTGATTGAATTGTAATGAACACTGCTTCCACAACGTAAGAAAAAAAGTTGTCTGATCTGGGATTTTCCTGAACAAATGTGTACCAATAATTGTGTACAGAAAGCTTACTATGCCCCTGTTTCTTTAGGGTACTATGAAAAATTTATCTAAGGGTCAAATCCTTAAGATATCAAACAGTGTCTTAATACGTACGGGTCAATGTGACTAAATCACATTGGAGCTCTCCAAATAAGCTTTTTAAAAACTATTTTTATTTTATTAAATATTGCTTATCATGGGAATTCAGTAATAGCAGAGACAGTTTTGAAATTCCCAACATCAACTTAGAAAAAATATAGCTTGATA
>CAUYQV010084206.1:0-20373 GCA_963574575.1 Galagoides demidoff
GCCAAACAACAATGATGTCTGCAACCAAAAAATGGCCGGGCGTTGTGGCGGGCACCTGTGGTCCCAGCTACTTGGGAGGCAGAGGCAGGAGACTCGCTTGAGCCCAGGAGTTGGAGGTTGCTATGAGCTGTGATGCCATGGCACTCTACCCAGGGGGATTACTTGAGGCTCCGTCTCAAAAAAAAAAAAATGTTTTTAAGTTCATAAATTACATAAGATTATATTTAAAACAATTTTACTGAAACACAGGTCTATCCATGGACCTTTTGGGGACCCATAGGCCCAGCTTAAGACCCTCTGAAGCTTTGCAGGCACTTGTCTCAGTCTGTTTAGGTTTCTGTAACAAAATACTATAGGCTGGGTGTCTTAAACAATAGAAATTTGTTATCTCACAGTTCTGGAGGCTAGGAGTCTATGATCAAGGTGTGAAAATTTGGTTCCTGGTGAGAGCTCTCTTCCTGGTCTAAAGACGGCTGCCTTCTAACCATGTCCTCACACGGCCTCTTTTCAGTGCATGCTGGGGGAGAAAGAAAAAGAGCTCTCTGCCGTCTCTTCTTATAGGAACACTGCTACCGTCTGAATGCACATCCCTTCCCCCTCCAAATTCATATGTTGAAACCAAACCCCCAAAGGCTGGACATTCAGGAGGTGATTATTATTTCAGGTCCTGAAAGCTCTGCCCTCGTGAATGGGATTAATGCCCTTATAAAAAAGAGCTGAGGGACCCCTTCCATCCCTCTGCTGTATGAAGACATAGAAGGTGCCATCTATGGGGAACAGACCCTCACCAGACTCTGGATCTGCTGGTGCCTTGACCTTGGTCTTCCAAGCCTCCAGAACTATGAGCAATAAATTTCTGTTTATAAATTGTCCAGTAAAGTGTTTTGTTATAGCAGCCAGAAGGGACTTAAATAAACATTAATCCTATCAAATCAGGACCCCATCCTATGACCCCATTTAGCCTTGATTACTCTCTTAGGGGCCTACCTCCAGAGACAGCTGCACTGAGGGTTGGAGTTCCAACACATAAATTTGGTGATGGTGGGTAATACATTCAGTCCACAATAGTACTGTAGAGCTTTTTTTTTTTTTTTCTTTCCAGCACCTCTGAGTTGAATGCACAGAGCTTTAACTATAGTTTCTGTTTCTCTTTAACAGGAGCTTTTGAAGATCAAAGTTCTAGAAGGCAAGACATGGAAGGTATCTCAGGATTCTGGTGGATGAAAGACACCTATACAACCTCCAAAATAGTGAAAAATGGGCACTATTTTCACAATGGTTATGATTAATTCAACCAAATCATTCTTTTCTGGAGTTAGTGGATCTTAGAGCAAAGGAGCAAACATTCGAGGAATAGAAGAGCCATCATCTGTGTATGTTAATGGAGACAATTAGAAGCCAGTTGACCATACAATATTTGCACATTATAAAATGTAAAACCCTCTCCAAATATTAGTTTAGTTTTTGATCCATTTTTAAAATTGTCCTCTAACAATTTTACCTTCCCCATTTACAGGAGTACTAGTAAAACTGCAAGTATTTTTAACAACTCAGACATTTAGAGTTAGGACAATTCACTGAGAACAGTGGTGCAGCAGTAGAGTTTCTTGTTCAGTAAGGGAGACAAAACGTGGGGCAAAGCTGGACCACTAATTACCTTCTGAGGGCACCAAGAAGTATCCAACCACGGATACCTCCCTTCTAGCCTCCCTGGGATAGTTCTATCTCCTGAAGGGAATCTCAGAAGGAGCCCTTAATTCTATTGCTTCTTCTCACCCTGGGAGCCAGGCAGCCAAGATCCTCTAGGTTCTATGATGGTAACAAAAACAGTCTATAGTGAAGATGAGCAAATGGCTTAAAGACCTACTGTTAAAGATGAAATTGACCTGGACATAATAGCAGAGGCATTTATGGAACCATTTTTTTTAACCTTTCCAAACACAAGTTATTAAACTGCACACACTAGAAAAGAGCCCCTTCCAACCTCTGTAAGCATGCAGCCAAATGAAATGGGAAAACTTGGCGGAAGCCTTTGACTACTGTTCAGTGGGGATAAGAGCTTCTCCACAGTGCTAAAAAAAATTTTTGTATTGTGATGAAGGTCAAGCTGTGAAGAGATCTTTGGCGTCCTGGGCAGGTGGAGATTCTGAACTGATGCCCTGTCACTGGAGTTGCTAATGACATAGCAAGACTATGCTGGGTCACATCATCTTCTGGAGGGAGGAAAAGTCATAACGGTGATCCAGAAAGATGAATTGCTGTTTGGTGTTGCCTTAAAAAATCTGACCCCAGGGAAAGGATTATAAATGAATTTCAGAAGATTTGGCCAGACCCATTGGTTGAAATCCAGAGATAGTTCACTTCCTGGAGTCAAGGCTGCAATTATACCAAACAAAGTCCTCCACCTTGGGAGCAAAGACTTCCCCCGAAGTAAGGAACTTGGTCTTGGTTGCATCTTTTATTAGCTTTATGCCTTATTTCTTCCACAAATGTGTTGGTCTTGTAAAAACATCTATTTTATCTATAGCCTTTTCCCCTTATTATGTTGTATAATTTTTTAGTACTTTGGAAAGCAAAACAGCCTGGTTGTCAAAATGCAAGCTCCAGAGCTTGTTTGCCTGCTGTTTGAATCCTAACGTTTTCTAATTTAGCTGTATGACTCTGAGCAAGTTACCTAATCACTCTGCCTTGCTTTCTACATCTGCAAAGTAGGCATAGTGATACTACTTACTTCAGTATTGTTGTCTAAACTAAATTATTATGACACGTCAGAGTACATGAAAGCCCTGGCACACTGACAGGGATGTAGTAAGAATCAGTACGTGGTAACTATTATTATTACGCCTACCTGGTGCACAGCAACATTGCAGAACGTTTTTTATTAATTCTAGCAGGTTGGCATACCAACAGTTTTTTTTAGCTTTTCTATGCAGATAATCATATTGAGCGAAGAGAAAGGAAACTTTGTTTTTTTCTTTCCAACCCTTAGGCTTCCTTTTTCATTTTCTTGGGTTGTTGAGTTGCTTAGACCAGTGCTGTCCATTACAACTTTCTACAGTGATGAAAATATTCTATAGCTGGGTTGTCCAATACAGTAACCACATATGGCTATTTCGCACTTGAAATATGGCTAGTGAGACTTAGGAACTGAATTTTTAATTAAATTTAAATTTGAATAACCACCTGTGGCTAGTGGCAACCATATTGAACAGCGCAAGACTAGGCCTTCCATTACAGTGTGGTACTGAAGTGGGCCTCTTTGCCTGGCACCTGACTTTCATGATGCTCCTTTTCATATTTCACCAAGTATGACATTTGCTGTACATTTGAAAAGACACCCTTTATTCCCAGTTTGCCAAGAAACAGAACCAATAGAAAAGGAAATATACATATATATATTGTGTGTGTGAGTGTGTGTGTGTGTATTTATTGTGGGAATTGGCTCATATGATTATGGAAGCTGAGAAGTCCCACCATCTGTCATCTTCAGGCTGGAGAAACAGGAAAGCTGGTGGTATAATTTAGTTCCAGTCCAAGGGCCCAAGGGATAGTGGGGACAGGGGTGGGGGAGTCACCCATGTAAGTCCTAGAGTCCAAAGGCCAAGAACCAGATGGCCAAAAAACCATGGACAGAAACAGATGGATGTCTTAGCTTAGGAAGACAGAGAGAATCCATCCTTTTTGTTCTATTCAGGCTCTCAACAGATTGGATGATGTCCACCCACGTTGGCAAAGGCAGATCTTCTTTACTCAGTCTACTGATTCAAATACTAATCCCTTCCCCCGAACACTCTCACAGAAATATCTAAGCATTCTTTAGCCCAGTTGAGTCGACACATAACATTAACCATCACAATACATAAATGCGTTTTGGGGTCTATTCAGTGGATCATGTGGCTTTTCTCTTTTTTGATGTGGTGCATTATACTGATATATATGTGTGTGTGTATATATATATATATATTTTTTTTTTTTCTGATGGTAAACCACTTTTGTATTTCTAGGATAAATTTTTCATTTGCATTTTTAAAATACCATACTATATATGATTTGATATTGTTTTCTTTAGGACTTTTGTATCTATGGTCAGAAGGAAAAATGGCCTAATAATTCTGAGCATGGTCCTTTGTCTGAATATCAAAATTATGTACTGCATCATGAAATGAGTTGACTTTTTCCACTTTTTGTATGCTCTGAAACAATGTTTTTAAAGAGGGAGGAGGACTTCACTGCTCGTTGAAACTTTGAGAAAGTTCCCTGCAAAATATCTGAACTTTATTCTCTTGGTAGGGAAGAGGGCAAGATTTTTGAAATATTTTCAATTCCCTGGTTATTTGGATTCCTTCCTTCCTTCCTGTTAATTTTGTTAATGAATGGGTTTTGTTATGTATACTTTTCTTTTCCAAGTTTTCAAATAAGCTCAGTTTTGACCAGCCCTTATTCTGCTAGCGCCAGGATGGGCTCTCCTGCAAGTATAAGGATACCCCCTTTGTTACCATACCCACCCTTCTTTGCATATTGGTGGAGGATACAAAATGCACTGTTGCTATTTTCCTGACACCCCCCAAAGAAAACTCAGTAGGGCCACACGATGAAGGAAAGGCTGGATTATAGTTTCTCTAATTCTGGGTCCTAGCTCTTCAACTTTCGTTTTTTAAAGGCAGTTTCTGTTCTTAAATTTGTACCTTGAGTTTAGGTGCTGGGTCTCCTTCAGGCAGCTCGCAACTGCTGGGCTGAGAAGTTTAGCCCCACCAAAGTATACTCAACCAAGGGCGATCTAGGGCAGCCCCCAAAGTTTCCTGCTCTGATAAAGCAGGTCCTGCCTCTTCCAAGAGGCTTAACGGTGGGGGCGGGCAACCCGGTGGCCCAGAAGCAACAGCGAGCAACTTTCCAGCGCTGAGGCGCCTTTCACCCAGGCCTGCAGGTCGGCTGCCTGGGTCCTGGTCCTGGGCTGGGAAGTTAATGTTTAGTTGACTCTTGCGGGCTGCGACCCAGGCGTGATCAGGGCTCTCTCAAGTTCAAGAACCCACCTGTTCTGGCGACCAGGACGACCCTTGTTCCGCGGGAAGGACTTTCCCAGCAGTCGCCCAACTTCCCGGCACGGCTGGTGGAGAGGTCAGGGTCCCAGAGCCGCGCACGGGCCCGTTTTAGCTTTAACACTCCTCCTCCTGTGGGAAGCGGGTGTGGGGGGCTTGACTTCGGGTACAGGGATCTTTCCCAAGGACAGCACGGTGCTGCGTCCCCAACGGATCAGCTATTTTCCGAGAAGCGAAGCGAAAATTTAGAGGGGTCCCTAACGTGAGCTAAGTGTCTCTGAGGCGGTGCATCCTACTTTCCCTAAGGGAAGAAGAGACCGCCCGGGGGCGCAGCACCACTTCGGCCCGCTAGTGTCTGCCCCGCGGCCACCAGGGGGTGATGCGCTCTCACCGTTCCTCAGGACGCCAAGAATGCCGGTGAGGACCATGGGTCTCAGCATCCCACAAACAGCCTCGGGCCAGGATGATATCATTGGCCATCCTTTGGTCTCTGGTGGCCAACTGACGCGTGCATTCCTGTCCATTTAAAGAAGACGACCCTGGAAAGTCCTCGCCTTTGGACTCACAGACCTTGGCCATCCAAATGTGGGGTTTTCTGAGCCTCCAAGAATGAGGAGGATAAGCTCAAAACTATCGCCCTGTTCCAGACAAGGCTGTCGCCTACAGGAATAAATTGATAATTGCCACATTTGGGAACACTGAGAGCTGCCGACCCAAGGAGCCTTAGAGCAGCTGCTGAAGGCAGAGCATACAGAGGCGAGGGAGGGGGTGGGGTGGTGTCTGTAGAGTTCACCCAGCCCTGAGAGCTTGGGCCCTGAAGGAGGGAGAGCACGGGAAGCAGCCCAGTGTGAGAGCTCTTTCACATCAACTGGTAAATAATGACAGCTAACCTGTATTAACTTCCTACTAGCCAGGAGGCTACTTACATAACCTCCTTTAATCCAGACGTAACCCAGTGAAGTTTGGACTGCTGTTATTCCCATGCCACAGGGCAGGAAACTGAGGCTTACGATTGCCGTTAAGCTACACGGTAAGTGGCAGGGTTAAGACCACAACCTGAGTTTGACCAACACCAGAGTCCAGGTGCTTATGCGCTTTGCCACAATAATCAACACAATAAGAATTAACTCTAGCGAGCATTTAATAGCCGCCAAGCATCATGCCGAATACGTTTTTTTGTAATGCTTTTTTAATTCTCGCCACAACCCCAAGTGGTAGGTGCTATTATTGTCATTCCCATTTTTACAGGGAGGTAAACTGAGTCATAGTTAAGCAACTTGCCCACAGTGACACAGCTAGAGTTGGATTTAAGCCCAGGTGGTCCCTCTCCAGAGCTCATACACCAGCTGCCAGATTTTGCTGCTTATTTATCCTATTATAGTTGTCCCTGCCATGTCTTCCCAAAGATTTCATCTGAGACAAGTTGGGAAGGTGTGAAAACTCCCTGATAACCTTCAACCAATGTAGTTAATGCATCCTTCTAACCATCTGCATTCTACAGCTCCCTGTGGCCCCAAGAGTCCTGCGCCCTTTAGGGATGGAGGTCATACATACACTATACCCACTTCTTTTTTGTTTTGAGACAGAGTCTCACTCTGTCACCCTGGATAGAGTGCTCTGGTATCATAGCTCACAGCAACCTCAAACTCCTGGGATAAGGTGATCCTCCTGCCTCAGCCTCTCACATAGCAGGGACTACAGAACCTATCTCAGAGATAGGTTCTCATTCTTGCTCGGGCTGGTCTACAACTCCTGAGCTCAAGAAATCCACCCACCTCGGCCTCCCAGAGTGCTAGGATTATAGGCATGAACCACCACACCCAGCCCTTTTATCTACCTTTTGAAAGACCCCTCTACAGGCCACACTGTCCTCATTAGATGCTCATCAGCTAGGTGAGAGATTTAGAAGGGATAATCTTCTTCATTACAAATGTCTGATCCCTTCACCCCATTGCCAAGTCTTTTATAGAGTATGAACCTAGAAAACGGTATCTGAATGGTTGACCCAGCCCAGGAAGATGAGGCAGGTCCCACCCAGGCTTCTTCCAGTAGGACTGCTGCAATTTTAATGTAGTATTTGGGGGGCTTTGTGAGAGTATATCTTTATGATAGAGCCCAACCTAGATGACTTTGCTCTCACTATTTCCTATTAGGATTTGGCAGGGGAACTTGGGACTTAAAAAAAACAAAAATAGGCAAATAAAATACCAGAAGTGTGCCCTTTGCTACTTCTGCATTATTATGATTTGTTGGGAGCCTGTGACATTCGATTTGTGTGCAAAGAGGCTTATAGCTAGTATAAACCAGGGTCATAAAATGTAGCTGCTTCTCTAGCAATGATTTTTAACCTGAGAGATGCCTGCCCAATACAATGTGGGCAGTCATTTCTTTACTAGCTACAATGGACTGTTGGGTAGGAGGTCATTTCTTTACTAGATACAATGGACTGTTGGGTAGCCTCAAACCTCACAGTACCTGTTGTATTGCTGACAGGTCTGAATGGGAGCTTTTTACAGAATGCCTATAACAGGAGCCCCAGCCTTTTCTGCTAGGTGCCACTGCAGGGAGGGCAATGTCTGTGGTGTCCTAATGTCCAGCAGAGCCAGCTTCTGAACAGGTAATAATGTTAATAAACATTTATGGTGCATGTAAATATCCACACAAATTACTACAATGTCTATTCTATCTAGACCAATAATTTCCCATATGTCTTATAGGGGATACCTAGGAATCAACTAGGCCAGGACAAGGGAATTGATTCTATCTGACTCAATCTTCTTGCCTTAGGGAGAGCCTGTGAGGGTCTACAGAAGACATAAGAGTTGTCTACTCTCCATTTCTAGATTGGACTTTGCTTGCTCTAATAGAGAACTATTTCTATTTCATTTGGTCTAGTATACCTTTGATAAAAGCAGTGATTCTCAATTTTGGTGTTAGAATCACTTGGGAAAAATTAAAATTCCATGTCCAGGCCATACCCCAGAATGATTAAATTATAATGTCTGGGAGGGGGGAGGAATATAACCCAGGTATCAGTATTTTTCAAAAGCCCCCAAGGAAATTTCAATGTGCAGCCATTCCTCATAGCTTTCCTCTAAACCTAACCTAACCCTAACCTAAACCCTAATAGGTCATAGGGCATGTAAGTGATAGGTTAATAGGGCATCAATAGCATTAGCCAGAGCAGAACAGCCATATGGGCTAGGAACTCCAACATACCAGGAAAGCTTGAGTTGTTAAAATGACTAAATTAAGGAGGCAAGTTTGAAGATGTTTGGTACAGCTTAAATCAGAAATTGATTTTATAAGATAAAAAGATCTATGGTCTTGATGAGGACACCCTACAATGGAGGTAAACTGGTCTCAGTCACATGGTGTAGGATGAGCCTGGGCCTTGGTCCCCAAAGTAGTCTTATCTGGTAACTGGTTATAAGTTTCCCTTTTGTTATGACTGTTAAAAAAATTCTCACCCAGAGTGACAACCTGGGGGACTAAGAGAGGAGTGATAACCTTGTTTAGACCACTGCGGCAGCTGGATACTACAGGAAGGGTCAGCAGTGGCATGAGCAGTGACCACAGGCAAAGAAAGGAGCGGTGTCCGGAGCCAGGCAATGGTAGAAATACAGAGGTGTCACAGACAAATTTAGAGATTGGGTGAACCCCTTCTGCTTCCAGGATTTCCTGAGGCCCCAGAGTCCCTGAAAGGGAGGGTAGAAGTTCTGAGTGAAGAGGGAGGGACACAGAAGCGTTATAATTTGGACATAATAAGTATGAACTCAGCTGCATTTATGAGCAAGTCAATTATGCCACATACTGGTAATAATGAAATAGCTCCAGAGCATATAGCTCAATTTGTGACCAACCAGCTCCAGCTCCCAAACATATATGAGTTCCTTTGGGTCTGAAGTGTTAGACAGAAGTCCTTATGATTGCTGCAGGGAAGAAATATATGAGCAGCTTCTCCCAACAGCCAAGCAGCCTGGGAATCAGACGTCTAGGACACCAGCACATTTTATATGAAATGTGTGTTATGTTGGGTGATAACTTCTTTAAATAAAAGGCTGCTCCCTAACTGGTGCAGTCACAAGCAGCAATGACTGGATGAAATCTTGTGCTTGTCTCAGTCTATGTTGTTTTGAATTATTTTGTCTCTAGCTTCCTTGACACAGAACACTGGAGAAATGTCAGGCACTAACCTCAATTTGGCCAGTAAAAGTGTCATTTTGAAACATCTATAACATAGCTGTTTACCTCTTTCAAATCCTTGCCAACAGAGTCACACTATCCCTCTAGTCATAATTTTGAGCACTGTGTCTCCATAGTGATGATTCAGGCTCCTGTTGTCATGGTGATTGTTCTATGGGCTAAAACACTTCCATCAGTCCTTCCCCTCCTTCTCATTACCACTGTCAGTTCTTCAATGCAGAACTTTATTACGTCCTCAGAATCTAGCACTGGGCCTGACAAATAATAGGTCATCACTGTATTGAAGGACCATATCTAACCAAGACTATTAAAAAAGCTCTTACCTGGTCTTTTTGTCTCCAGGCTTTGTCCTGTGAGCTATTATGCCTTATCTTTTTTCATTTCATTTCATTCATCTAGTTTCATTTACTGGAATTTTAAATTACAGAAGGAAAGACATGCTCATTTTAGAAAACTCAAACAATTGAGATGCCTACAACGTTAAAAGTAAACATTCCTCTCCACCAAAATAAATTCCAGCTGGATCAATGATTTAAACATAAGAAAACTTAAGGCCTCTAAAAGAATCTATAACTTATGAGGAAGAAAGGTTGTTTAAGTAGGAACAAAATTCGGAAGCCATAAAGCTAACAAAATTAATATATTTGACCACATACACATTTCAAAAAATTGTATGGGGGAAAAATGCCATAAATTTTTAATGTCACAAGACTCATAACAAACTGGAAAAATGTATTGGGAAAACAAATGGTAGAAAGTTAAACTTCCTCAATTAGAAAAGAGCTTTTACTCGTCAGTATGAAAAAGATGATCAATCCAGGAGGAAATGGTCGAAGTGTAATAATATTTGAGTAAAAGAAACACAACTGTCCATAAAACAAATAACAAGGTGCACAACTCCACTCATAATTAAATAAATGCAAAGAATCAAAACAACAATAAATAAAGACATCACTATTATCACCTTTCTGATAGGCAAATGTAGATATTTAATGACACCTTGAGGTACAAGCCTAGGGTAAAATGAATGCTTCCTAAATTATTGATGGAAATGTACATTGATACATTTTGGGGGAGGATAATTTGACAATATCCATCAGAATGCAAAAGGCACATCTCCTTTCACTGACAATCCCTCTGCTAGAAATTTACACAATAAATACAATTGTAATCGTTTAGGAAAATATATGTACAAGTGGCTGGGTGCAGTGGCTCATACCTGTTATCCTAGCACTCTGGGAGGCTGAGGTGGTTGGATTGCTTGAGCTGAGGAGTTCCAGACCAGCTTGAGCAAGAGTGAGACCCCATCTCTAAAAATAGCCGAGTGTTGTGCCAGGCACCTGTAGTCCCAGCTACTGGAGAGGCTGAGGCAAGAGGATCTCTTGAGCCCAAGAGTTTGAGTTTGCTGTGAGCTATGATACCAGAGACCTCGACCAAGGGCAACAAAGTGAGACTGTCTCAAAAAAAAAAGTATATACAAGAATATTTATTGCTAGATTGTGTTTATAAGAGCATAAGATTGGAAACATCAAGTATTCTTAAGAAGGAGGCAAGTTAACTGAGTAACAATAAATCTATATGGGGGAGTAGGGGACCTCTGGTAAAAAAAATAAGCTCTGTATCCTCAAGAGTCAAAAGAACAAATTTAAGTACTGTATGTGACTTTTTTAAATAAGAAAAACCAAATACACGTATGAGGTGAATATATGCCTTTGTTAAAACAGTTTTTAGAATGAACTACAGGAAACAATGGGATGAGATCTTAGTGAAGAAAAGGAAAAAAAGCTTTCACTTTCATTGTGTATCTTTTATTCATTAAATTTTTTATTTTATACATGTTTCATGTATGATATTTTAAATAACTGTCAGTAGGGGTTTTCTTTTCTCCACTTGCCCCACCTGCAATGCCCAGAGATACTTCCTACATTTAGACTTTTTCTATATGCATATAAGAAAGATGCAAATATACATTCTTGCATATGCATGATTATAATCTTTGTTGTTAAAAAATGGGAGTATATATAGCTCTGAAATTTGCTTTTCCTAGTTTATATATCATTCACAGCTTTCCATGTAAGGACATTGTACTGCATAAAATTCCACAGTAAGAATATGCTGTACCTTACTTACCCATTCTTTTTTAATGTTCTTTATACTTCTTTGCCTTTATAATCAATTCTTCACTGACCATAATTTCGTGTACTTTATTTGCATATGCATGCATTTCTGTAGGATTGATTCCCTAGTGGTATCAATTCTAGGTAAAAACAGAGATGACAAGCACAGGAGGTCAAAGTGGTCATTTAAAACCTCTGCTATTATCACATTTTTTAACCTTTCATTGGACAACACAAGTCACATAGCCAGTCCAAAGTCAGCAGGGTGGGGAATAGTGCACTCACTATTCAGCAGTGGTGATGACAGAGAAGGAAAGAAGATTTGGGGATATACTATAAAATCTAGGTTGTTCTGCCATATTACTGGGATGCTTGTATTTTTTTTTTCTTTAAAGCATCAATTTGTTCAGCAGTTGCTGTAAATGTTCCATCTACATCCACTTAACCTTCACTTTGGCAAGTCAGTGCTATTCATATCCACAACTCTCTGCCTGGGGACTTTTCTTTAGCCCAACACAGTAGACAGCAGGACATGCTGGAGCATTAATGCCCTCAGAAGCAGCCCTCAGGCAAAGATGGGCAAGGAGTTAAGAGATAAATACTCCAGATTCCTCATTCCTCAGTTAGGGTAAGCAAGCCATGCTCATGTTGCCTCCTGGAATCACCCACTGGGATTGAGCTCCAGGGGCAGGAACCCGTAACTGCTTTGACAATATACTCTTTATCGACTTCCTTCCTTTCCCTATCTCACTTCCCACCCTCACCCGTTGCCCTGGATCACCGCCTTGTAACAAATTACTTGTCCTTAAATTCCTATTTCAGGGTATGCCTTTTGGGGAACCCAAGACTGCTCTACTCCAGATATTCATAAAGTAATCTCTTGTGTGTTAAGAGTTGGGTGTAAAGATACCTAGAACGATCTATGGATTCTAGTTCAGTAGACCAAAGGTTAGGCACAAAATTAATACCTTAATGTAGATGTTCTTTTGAGGATGACATTACATTTAAGAGAGTCCTTACCTTATACTGACCGTCACTTTCTTATTTTCACACCTAACTTTAACAAGTCTCTGAGAAAAGACCTGGAAAAGTGAACCAAATAGGGTGGTGACTGTGGCTCAAGGAGTAGGATGCTGGTCCCATATACTGGGGGTGGTAGGTTCAAACCTGGCCCCAGTCAAAACTGCGAAACAAAAAAAAAGTGAACCAA
This sequence comes from Galagoides demidoff, assembly GCA_963574575.1. Classification (NCBI taxonomy): domain Eukaryota; kingdom Metazoa; phylum Chordata; class Mammalia; order Primates; family Galagidae; genus Galagoides; species Galagoides demidoff. The sequence continues at coordinate 12,570 of CAUYQV010084206.1, forward strand.
ATATAATATAGTTCTTCTTAGAGAAGAACAAATGACATCTCCTATGAAGGAGATGTCTCTTCTTTTATCAGAGAGATGAAATCAGGGCAGGTGTAGTGAGTTAAATTATGGCTCCCCCAGGATCTTAATCCTCAGTACTTGTAACTCTAACCTTTATAAATAGGATCTTTGCAAATATATTTAAGGATCTCAAGATGAGATCATCTGGATTGAGAATGTGTTAATGTATCGTCTTAGATTTAGGGTGGACTGCAATTACTGGAATCCTTATAAGAGGAAGGAGATTTTTTTTTTTTTTGAGACAGAGCCTCAAGCTGTCCCCCTGGGTAGAGTGCTATGGCATCACAGCTCACAGCAACCTCCAACTCCTGGGCTCAAGCGAGTCTCCTGCCTCCGCCTTCCAAGTAGCTGGGACCACAGGCACCTGCCACAACGCCCAGCTGTTTTTTGGTTGCAGCCATCATTGTTGTTTGGAGGGCCTGGGCTGGGGATTCGAACCCGCCACCTTAGGCGTATGTGGCTGGCGCCTTAGCCGATTGAGCCACAGGCGCCGAGCCGTGGAGGAGATTTGAGACACAGAATCAAACAAGGGGAAAAGTCTTGTGAAAATGAAGGCAGAGTTTGGGGTGATGCACCTACAAAACCAAGTAATGCCAAGGATTACAGCCACGAGAAACTGGGAGAGTGGCATGGAATGGATTGTCCCCGAGAGCCTCCAGAAGGAGCCAACCCTGCTGACACCCTCTTTTGTGCTTTTGGTCTTGTGAGAGAATACATTTATGTTGTTTTAAGCCAATTCATATATGGTAATTTGTACGACAGCCCTGGGAAACCAATATATCAGGGGCGGGAATGGAAGGGAAATACCCTGGCCTTTCTCTCCTGCCCTCTGCTCTCCTGCCTGCTTGCCACTGGGCAGACTGAAATGGCAAGGGAGCACGGATGATGCTGTCTGCAGAGAAAGCCTGGAGGGCATCTGGAGCACCCTGAGAACACCAGCACTATAATGAAATAAAAATTGTTGTAAACAATAATTATTTTAATCAAGGTAATATGAAAACACAGCAGAGATAGTTGGCGAATTGATTCAGAGAAGATATAACCGGGGGTCTCCAACCATTTTTTTCTCTGTCACATATTGGAAGAAGAGTTGTCTTGAGCTACACATTCAATATATAAACAGTAATGAAAATTGACTAGGAAAAAAAAAAAAAAAAGTCGGGCAGCACCTGTGACTCAGTGAGTAGGGCGCTGGCCCCATATACTCAGGGTGGCAGGTTCAAACCCAACCCTGGCCAAACTGCAACAACAACAACAAAAATAGCTGGGCATTGTGGCGGACACCTGTAGTCCCAGCTAGTCGGGAGGCTGAGACAAGAGAATCACCTAAGCCCAGAGGTTACTGTGAGCTGTGACTCCACAGCACTCTATCAAGGGTAACAAAGCGAGACTCTGTCTTAAAAAAAAAAAGTCTGTGCATACTTTTTGTGATATCTAATTCCACAGATAAGCAATAAAAAGGCCTTATAAAATCAGCATGCTGTCTACTGGGTGCAGGTTGGACACCCGCTTAGAGACAGACTATTAAAAAGGTTAGGTAACTTTTTTGCTGTGGGGCTGTTTTTAATCACAGAAATAAAAGAGCACAGAGATCATCCAACCCAAGTGATTTCCCACTCTGCTCACCAAGAGACAGGCTTGCAGACAGTGGTGACTCTCATACCTTCACAGAGTCAGGAAGGGAAAGAGCTGGGCCTGAAACGAGAGTTGCCCAAATCCCCCTCACTTTTCCAATGTGCTATTTCCCTTATCTAGATGGAGTCAAGAACTTCATCCTGGTGTTTTAGCTTTCTCTTTTTTTTTTTTTTTTTTGAGACAGAGTTTTACTATGTCATCCTCGGTAGAGTGCTGTGGCATCACAGCTCACAGCAACCTCAAACTCTTGGGCTTAAGCGATTCTCTTGCCTTAGCCTCCCAAGTAGCTGGGACTACAGGTGTCTGCCACAGCACCTGGCTATTTTTTGTTGTAGTTGTCATTGCTGATTAGCAGGCCTGGGCCGGGTTTGATCCTGCCAGCCTGGGTGTTTGTGGCCAATGCCCTAGCCACTGAGCTATGGGTACCACCAGCTTTCTCCATTTTTTACACTATTCCAAAAATGGAAATGCTCCTTTTCTGAGGGCTTCTCAGGCAGAACCCAACATACCAAAGGAAGGAGTTGTCTCATCCTCTTGGGAGAAAAGTGTCACTTGTAGCACCAGGAACCACTGATTCTGAAGGTGCTTACCTGGAGTATTGCCAAGTGCCCAGGGCATGGCTGGAGTCAGGCACGCTTTAGGACCCACATGCTGTGAATCGCTGATGGGGAACATACACATTGAGCACTTAGTAGACACCAAGCCTTGTACCCGGCCATAGGAAGAAGCACTAAACCAAACACAGTCTCTGCCCTCAGGGGCTCACGGTCTAGCAGAAGAGGTGAGTGAGTAAATGCAGGGAGTTCCTACTCACCTACCTTAGGATCCAAGGAGACTTCTGAGCCACCGAGAGAAGAGAAGGCTGCTGTTTCTTCAGGCACCACAGAAGCTCGTGGACAGATGTTTTTCTATTCCATGGTATTTGTTTATGTTTTTAAATAGACTATATTTTTTAGAGGAGCTCTAGGTTAATAGGAAAATCAAGCAGACATTGCAGAGGTTTCCCATATTCCCTCCTCCCCTTATAGGCACATCCTCCCCTACTATCAACATTCCCCAGGACCGCGGCCCATTCTTGCAATAAACCTACACGGATGTAACATGATCACCAAAGTCCACGGTCTACATTAGATTTCACTCTTGTCGCTGTACATTCTACGGATTTTGACAAATGCATAATGACATGTGTCTACCCTTACAGGATCACACAGAATCCTTTCACTGCCCTAAAAGCCCTCTGTGTTACATCTGTTCATCCCTCCCTCCCCACCAACCTCTGGCAGCCACTGCTCTTTTTTTCTGTCTCTGTAGTTTTGCCTTTTCCAGAGTGTCATAGTGTTGCAATTGTTCAGTATAGAACCTTTTTGGATTGGCTTCTTTCACTTAGCAATATGCATTTAAATTTTCTCCCTGTCTCTTCCTGGCCTGATAACTCACTTGCTTTAGCAATGAATAATATTCCATTGTCTGGATGTACCAGTTTATTTTTCCATTTACCTACTAAAGAGCATCTTGGTTGCTTCCAAATTTTGGCAACAAAACTTCTATAAACATTCGCGTGCAGATTCTTCTGTGGACATGTTTTCAGCTCATTTGGGTAAATACCAAGGAGTGTGATTGCTAGATCATATGGTAAGAGTATGTTTAGTCTTGTAAGAAACTGCCAAACTGTCTTCCAAAGTGGCTGTACTGCGGTCTATTTCTGAAATGACTTAATCTTGTCCCCAGCAGTACCAATATGAGGTATGCTTTCAGTGACTCAGGAAAACTCCCAGGCTTGGCCACATTCTTCCTTCTGATTGCAAAGTACCTCTCCCATCTGCCATTTATATTTCACTTTCTTTGTTTAAGTCTTTGAATTCGGTCAGAATGTAAAATTGGTAGCCGTTTTCCTTGTTATTGATTATGTATTGGTTGTGATTATGGCATTGATTATGTTACAATTGACTAGAAATATGGTAAGAGAGTTTTTATACAACAAAATCGAGTGGAAAAAAACGAGGTGAAGGTTAAGGGGAAGAAGAAGCAGGGCACATAACTGCCCTATGGACTCCCTCTGCCAGGAGTAGTTTCCATATGCAGGGAAAGGAATTTGTCCTGTTTAACCTGATAATTGGGGGAGGAGCTAATGGTCACCAGGCATTGAACTAAAACTGAGGACACCAAGCTGAAGAGGGACTGCCCGTGTCCTAGAGGGGCTCACCAGCCAGGGAAGTACAAACACAATTTCAATATGACATGATAAGTACAATAATTGCAAAAGGTATTTTTCCTTGATTTTCAAACAGTCTGCCTGGTTGTCAGTCGAGGTGTCAAATCATGTGTCACAATCCTTGATGCAGAAAATATAGTTTGCTCCAAGAGCTGCATTAATGCACCACAGAAGCTCAGAGGTGAGCATGATGAACTCAGCCCAGAGGGGCTGAGACATCCTCACCCAGGAGGCAAAATTGGCGCTTCATACCGTAGGAGGTGTAAGAATTAATTTTCTTCACACCTTAGGTTTATGGCTGAGACCCCTATAATGAAAAGAAAGATTAACAAAAGAAAAGCCTACACATTTAGGTGGCATAAGTATGAACATGGAAGCCTGATAAACTTGTGTATTTTTATGCTTAAGTTTGACGAGGTGTGGACAGTCATGGAGATATATGATCGGACAGTAAAAGCATATGATCTAATCGTAACAACCTGGACAGAACTTACCAAGATTTGTGTGCTCAGATCCTTTTCTGTGTCCCCATGTCTTCAGAGATAAGGATGTTTCTTTCCGCTGAGTGTAGGAAGAGCACCTCTTGAATGAGAGTCAGGGAAGAAAGATGGGAGAAGATTTGAGAGTGATCTTCTTAGGTTTTATGAAACCTCTTCAGGGGAGAAGGGTGTGGGGAAGGGGAGAGCAGCCCTCCCACTTCTACTGTTTTCCCAAACCCTCAGGTGCCATATTTTGGGGTAGCGTGTCCTGAACTCTGTCAATACTCAACAATACATGTGACTTTACTCCTGCAAGAAAGAACTTTTAAGGCAGATAGGTCAGTATGGACAAAGGCGTAGAAATGAGGAAAAAGAGGAATCTATTGGGGGGAAGAGCAACAGGTTTGATGTGGTCAAAGAAAAAGGTGCTGGTGATGGCAGCAGGAGGGCTGGCGTGGTAGGAGATGGCAGTCAGATGTGAAGGACTTGTACGCCACAAGCAGGAAGGTGATTTTGTACTGTAGGCCTGTGCTGCATCAGGTGTGGCTCTGGAGGATATGAAACATGGTTAGCGTGACTGAGGGGCAGAATCTTTCATTTTATTTAACTTTATTCATGCAAATTTAAAATCAGAAGCAGTCCTAAACATATATATGTACACACATAGGTATTGAAGTGATAATATTTTAGAAATGTTGGGTTCGATAAATTATATTATTAAAATAACTATGAGCAGAGTCAAGGATGACTTGGTGGGAAAGCACACCTAGAAGCCAGGCAACCAGTTAAGACTGTGACTGTAGTCCTCATGAGAGTTGACATGGACACACGCAGTGTGGTAGGGATGGAACAGAGAAGCTGTATTTAAAAGATAATTTAAGAGGGGAAGTTGGCATGGCTTGGTAATGCATCAGCTGTGGGGAATGCATTGTATAATAAAGAATTTGGCTGGTCTTTGTCTTGATGTAATCTCTAAACTCTCAGAATTCCCTGAGAGATAGGAGTGTCTTTGTTATAATGTGGTAAGTCTCTTGAACCACACCTTATTTATGCTAATGAGGTGGTTCATGGAGGGCCCCTATATAATTTTAGGCTGGGGGCTGATCATGTCAGAAGCACCAACCTTAGATCACAGGGTTGGAGCTTCAAGCCACGTACTACCACTGGACCTCCCAAGCTTACAGAAAGGAGGGAGTTGGAGGTCAAGTTCAATCACATGGGTAGTGATTCAATCAGTCATGCCTATTTAATGGCACCCCAATAAGAACTCCATTTACTTATTTTCTTAACCTCAAAATGTTAAGAGGTGCAAATATTTTTTGGTTATCTGGTTCACTTTTATAATGCTATTGGGTCATGGCTATTAAGTGTGGTCATCACCCAAATAGTATTCATTGTACACATTAGGTAAGTTTTTGCCCATCTCCTTCTCCCTCCTCTTCCCTGCTTTATTTCCACAGAGTTTTATTTCCCTCTGTGCACGTGTGTGCTCATAGGTTAGTTCCAATTTAATAGCAAGTATATGTGAATTTTTTTTTTCTGAGACAGAGTCTCACTTTGTCACCCTTGGTAGAGTGCTATGGCGTCGCAGCTCACAGCAACTTCCAACTCTTGCCTCAGCCTCCCAAGTAGCTGGGACTACAGGTGCCTGCCACAACACCTGGCTATTTTTTTTGTTGTTGTTGTTGCAGTTGTCATTGTTGTTTGGCAGGCCTGGGCTGGATTTGAACACACCAGCTCCTGTGTATGTGGCTGGTACCCTTAGCTGCTGAGCTACAGGAGCCGAGTCAGAATTTGTTTTTTCATTCTTTAGATACTTCACTTAGGATAATGGTCTCCAATTCCATCCAAATTATTGCAAAAGGCAATAGTTCATCCTTTTTGTGGCCGAGTAGTACTCCATGGCCTATATTTCACATTTTTAAAATCACCTCATAAATGGATGGGCCTTGGGGTGATTCCACATCTTGCTATTGTGAATTTGTGCTCTAATTAACATTTGAGTGCAGGTATCTTTGATGAAATGAATTTTTTCCCTTTAGGTAGATACTCAGTAGTGGGATGTCTGGATTGAATGGTGGAATTGCCATACCGTTTTCCGCAGAGGCTGTACTAATTTGCAGTCCCAGCAACAGTAGCTAAGTGTTTCCTTCCTCTCTGCATCCACCCCAGCATCTATTGTTTTTGGACTTTTAAATAAAACCCATTCTAACAGGGCTAAGGCGATATCTCAGTGTAGCTTTAATACACATTTCAAGAACTCTGGACAATGAAGCTAAAGGGAGCTTCCTGGTTAGTGATACACATCATTGTCCTGGGAGGGTGACACATTCTGAGGACACAAAAAACTTTGCATTTGGGATCCTCCCAGACCTTGTCTTATGCATCTATTTTGGCTGGCCTTGATTATTACCTTTGCAATAAATCTAAAATTGGAAGTATAATGTTTTCTTGAGTTCCATGAGTTGTTCTAGTGAATTACCAAACCTGATTAGGTCGTTGGAAATCCCAGAATTTGAAGCCAGTTGGTCAGAAGTACAGATGGCCTGGGAACTCCCAGGTTTGCAGCAGGCATGTGAAATGAGTGCGGTCTTGTGGGGGCATGCACCCTTAACCTGGGAAATCTGCTTTTACTCTGGGTAGCTAATGTCAGGAGTGCACCGAAGGTAAAAGGAAACACATCAAGAATGACTCCATTGTCTCCAGATTTAATAGGATAAGGAACCCAAAGCAAATGCAAGTCTAGTCAGGGATGAATTTGATGAATTTGATGCTGTGGCTGTTGACTTAAAGGCATCTGTCTTCAGGACTGAGATGTCTAGGGCTGTTGGAGTTCAGCAGAGAATCTGGCTTGGAGACAAAGATTCAGAAGTTCTCCAGATATAGGATGTTGAAACAGAGATCCTTCTGCCTCAGGGTCTTCTAGTGCCCCTTCTCCTCCCACACACTTTCCCCCAACTCTGCACATTATCCCACCTCTTCATCTTTTCTACCAAAATACCCCCTAAAGCCATTCTTTCCTCTTCATGGACTTCCCACTCTGGCACAAAGCAGCCCCCAGAACTCTCTTCCTGCCTATGTGGAGCCAAATATCCAGAGTGGCTGGATGACCAGGGGGCTCAAAGCACATCCTCCCCACCTTGTCTGCAGTTCATCTTGTGCTCTCACTGGCTTTCATCTGATATTCTGCCCACATGACTCTTTCCTTTTTCTCTCTTCTAGATGAGGAGGAAACAATTAGGAATCTTTGCATTATCTTATCAGTTGTACATGATAGAACATGATAAAATAGTTCATTTTTCCAAAGCCAAAGACATTCTTTTTTTCCCTAACAATTTGCATACCTAATATGTGCTTAGCATTATGTATATAAAGATGAAAAAGATATGATTTCTACCCTTAAGGAATTTACAGTCTG